>QANT01002704.1:0-16852 GCA_003254885.1 Purshia tridentata
TAGTTTTAGAAAGAAAAAGAGTTTTAAAACTGGGGAATTTCCAAAGAGCGATGTGAGGTTTTGATATTAACTTATTTTTGGGTATTTTTAATATAATAAATGAATTGTGTTATAACTTAAGTTTAAACACTTTTATCTCCGTCCACTCACTGAGTCGTCTCATTAGTTTATCTCTTTTTGTCGTTTTAAACTTTTCCCCCAGGTTGTAGCGGTGGAACGGTCGGGCCAAGGATGTCGAGGCAAACTAGGAAGCTTTTGAAATTTGTAGGAACTAACTGGAACTTGTAATTTTTATTTCCTTAGTTAAACTTGTAGTACCGTTTTAATAATTTAGTTAAATACTTAAATTAAGTTGGTCGGAAGTTGTTTGGGTCGGAGACCCTTTGGTTGTGGTAGAGGAGCTGTGAATGCTTAGAAGTGTATTTGCAGGTCTCGTGGAGAAAAGGGTTAGTCCAATTGCAGGGGAGGTTCTGCCGAATTTTCGGTAGAATTTTCCTTGATATTGGATTCCCGCAGGATCACTCCGAGTTCCAGGATGGAACTCGAGGAGGGTCCTGTCAATCAACGACATCTTTCCACTAATAGTCTCAGACCACCATCCTGATCAGCCATGAAGACGCAGCAGTCCAAGTACAGTCACGCCACCACCATTGTTCTTCGTCGATTCCGACCATTTCCGGCAATGTTTGGGTCGAATTTTTAGTGGGTTTTACTCACGCCTTCGTGGGCTTCCTTTCCCTAAGGTATTGCCCTCTAGTTTTAAGTATTTTCGATTATCAATTTTTGGAGTTTACACACCCACTATGAAGCACGAATACGGATACGGTGATACGATACGACACGATACAGCGAT
Organism: Purshia tridentata; assembly: GCA_003254885.1. Classification (NCBI taxonomy): domain Eukaryota; kingdom Viridiplantae; phylum Streptophyta; class Magnoliopsida; order Rosales; family Rosaceae; genus Purshia; species Purshia tridentata. Next base: position 854 of record QANT01002704.1, read on the forward strand.
ACAGAAAATTTCTAAAAATAAGGATACGATACATCATGGATACGGAAATTAAAAATATATATTAATATATAATAATATAAATATAAATAATTTAAAACATACTTTAAATAACATAAAAATTCAAATTTATCATCCAAATTTAAATTTAAAACATTAAAATTCAAATTCATCATCCAAATTCAAATTTAAAACATAAAAGATCATCCAAATTTAAAACATCCAAACTCTAGAAAATTAAAAAACATAAGTCTCAATCAACTTTAATATTCATAATGTCCTCCTCGGCCAATAAAGTAGCCTCCAATGATGGTTCATCAAGAGAAAGACTAATAATTTCAAGCACCCCAATACCTTCTTCACCCAAGTTATCAAATACATCTCCTCCAACATCCCACATGTGAGTAACATTACCTTCTTTGTAGCTTGGGCTCTTCCTTGATAAAAGAAGAAGGTTATTATGAAAAAATACCAAATCTTCAGTTCTTTGTGGTGTTAACTTGTTCTTCTTAAAGAATGAATGAAACTATACGTACTCCAATTCCTTTCACAACATGAGGAGGAACAAAGTTGTCCAAGTAGGTTGTCCAAGTAGCTTCAAAGCTATGGATTGAAGAGTTGGTGTAGAAGCTCCATGGACAATCCACGACACCATTGGTTCCATGAGAAACCTATCATTCATAGCATCAATAGCTCCAAAGTCAACCAAGCACATTGAAAAAGAGGCATACTCCACATTGATCTTTCTTCTAACTTGCTCATTGGAAAAGTATTTCTCAAGACACTTTTTTCTTTCCCTTGTAATCTCAACATCTTGGTGTAGAGCAACACAGCTAGGATTCTCTTGAAGCTATTCTGGACTATAATACCTATAAGTAAAAAATGACATCATTTTATAAAATTATAATCACAAAACTAAAAGTAAATTTTAAAGAAATAAACACGTAATACTTACATAAAAGGAAAGTAGCACATAATACTTACCTAGGATTTAAAGAATGAGCCAAACAATAGAGTGGTGTGCTACTCTTAGTCCATCTCTCCACTAAAATGACATACACCACATTAAAGGAGTCGTTATGTTCAAGTGGTTGCATGTACTCATTCCTATAGATAGCTGCCTTCACCTTCTCTATCATGGTAACCTACCACTCATAAACTAAGTGAAGACATGGTTTGACTGTGTCAACCATCCTAATCATCTCATATATAGGACCTGGAAAGGAAAGTATGTAGTCAATCTCATCCCAAAAGTATTCATCCAATATCTTTTGCTTCACTACTTTTGCTTTGCGTACATCATCCTCTTTATATAAAGGCCAATTTTGACTAATCACCATTTGTTGTAGACCTTCCTTTACTTTCTTAAATCTTCTGATCATCACAAGTGATGAAGCAAACATGAAAATTGAAAAATTAGCATAGCTCAAAAGTCAAAATTGACAAAAGAGAGAAGAAAATGAAAAAAAAAAAAGTATAGAAGGCTTAAAAGCAAACTTTGTTTCTACAGTGGTCCTTGTACATAGCGAATCTTATACTATGGTTCACAATAAAAAAATTTTTGAACCAAACATCACCAGCAATGTCTGAAATCCATTTACATTCATCATGCCAATCATCAGTTAGCTTTGGTGAGCATCTGCTCTTCAAAGCAAGATTTAGCGTGTGAATCACACATGGTGCCCAAAAGATGTTGGGATATTTGGCCTCAATAAGTAACTCAGTAGCTCTACAAACGGGTGCATTGTTAGTGATAACTTGAACCACATTTTGATAACCAATTTTCTTAATGGATTTGATAAGGAAGTTGGTAATACAATGTTTGTCCTTGTACTCTCCTTCACAATTAATTGCATTCAAGAACACAGGCATGCTTTCACAAGCTACCATAACATTGATAAGTGGTCTTCTTTGTGAATCTGTCCATCCATCACTACACACACTTACACCCTTAGTGCTCCATGTACTTTTGATTGGTTGTAAACACCGATTTTCTCTTTTTGCAAAAGTGTAGTTCTTAGTGCATTGTAACCTGGTGGAACATATCCTGGAAGCATAGAAGCACGGACATAGGAGTTTCGATAGTGCGGATTCCGTGCAAGGTGAAAGGACAACCCACCTATATAAAACATCCTTGCAACTTCTACATCACATTCTTCTCTAGCCTCCTTCTGAAAAGCTTCCTCAAGGGGCCCATTTATTCCATATCTCTTCTTTGATTGAACATGCACAGGCTCAGAATAACCCAAAGAACCAGTAGTGGGCAAAGACACTTGTCTTGGAGCTGCACTTTTCAACTTGTACTCACATTCTCTCACAAGTTTTTTCATTTCTGCATAAACTTCATCAGTAACCTTGCTGTAACTTGCAATCCCATTTCCCGACATATTCAACAAATGAAACTTGACTCTGGAGTAGGATTCTCTGTAAGTTTTATGACAAAAATTACATTCAAACCTAGTATTTCCTCCTCGGTTTCCCACTTTTTCAAGCTTCTTAACATACTTCCACAATGGAGCATGATCATCCACCACAGTTTCAGTATTATTAGTAGGATTAACATTAGTATTTGCATTATTATCCAAAAGACTCATTTTCCTGAATAGTGATATATTAACAAATATTAACAAACAACAATGCAATATATTAAGAAAATATATAATTTCACAAGTGGGTAAACAAAGTGGAAACAAGTGGTCTAGCTCACAAGTAGGTGCACTGTTCACTATATATACATATATATTGTGCAGATCATATCAAAATGGAAAGAAAAGGCTCATAAAAAAAACATTATTTACAAAATATCAATCTTGCTTATAAAATATTATTTATAACATACTTCCACAAGTGAAGGCTTTTGGCGAATATATCATATGATTCGAAAGCAAAAGCCCTAAAATGGAAAATAAAAAACCAGAGAAGTGAGAGAAGTCAGATAATAGAAGGCCTGAAGCTTACCTTACCCAAGGGCCACACCCAATGGTTGAATTTGAAGCAAACTTTGATGAAGGTGAGCGACGACTTAAGACGACTCTGAAAGTGAGTGAGTCGAGTGACGAGATGACTTGATGAGTGGTGTTACAACCTGTCCCTAGTATTCCTTGTTGGATCGACATTTAAAGCATTGGGGTGAATTTACCAATTTGCCCTCGCTTAGGGAAATTTTGGTTTTGCAAGGGACGTATATTTTAAAAGGGGGTTTCAGCCCAAATTTTTATATGGTTGCGTAGAGCTCAACCTCACGAGCGTGTAAGAAGAAACGGCTCACAATTTGGAGTTACGGTTTAAGAGTTATGCGCGTTTGAAGTTTGCCGGGGAAAATATAAATAGGAAAAATAATTTCATTTTTCAAAAAAAATCAAAATTACACAAATTTTTGCGTGAACAGTGTTTGAGCGATCAGAATCGCCATCGCACTTTCCAGCCACGCGTGGAGGTGCATACAGCATCTGCTGGACGTCAGATTAGTTGGCTATTGTTCACCTTTTCGTTCTCTTTCCATCAATACCCAAATCGTCCCAATCGGACCACTGTGGACGACAAATCGAGTCTTGGAAGTTTCGGCTACCATGAGTTTCAAATCCAAATTCCCGCTTCGTCTGACCTCGGTTTGGTTCGATTCTTACCTTTCTGAAATCTTCACGTTTCAAGCTTTTCAACCATATGTGATTTGTAATTTTTCATGTAAGTTTGAATTTTTAGATCAGGGACAGAAATTTCAGACCGAAATTGGGGTTTTCCGGCCACTTCTGGCCACTTTTTGGACTCGTCCCAGTTGACAAAGTTATTCCTCTCGTCGAGCCCATCGATTTGGTATGGTCAATTTTATTTTCTAGGTTGGTCGCAGAAAAAGTCAACTTTCCGGTGGCCTCCACAGTTGACTGCCGCCGATGCCACCACGTGCAGCTGTGCTGGACTGGGCCAGTGACCAAAAATGTTATTTTCCTTATTTTAAGGCTTTTGGAAACTAATTTGGACCTTACGTATTTGTACAGGACGATCGGGAGTGTTTTTGGTGAAGTTTTTAGGTGTTGGCCACTAGTTGAGTGATCGGCAAGGCTTACGTTTTGCTCACCAAGTTTGTGAGTGGACTTCTGGTTTCAAGTTTGTCTTTTAAATATTTTAAGATTATCAACTTTCCGGTGGCCTCCACCGTTGACTGCCGCCCATGCCACCATGTGCAGCTGTGCTGGACTGGGCCAGTGACCAAAAATGTTATTTTCCTTATTTTAAGGCTTTTGGAAACCAATTTGGACCTTACGTATTTGTACAGGACGATCGGGAGTGTTTTTGGTGAAGTTTTTAGGTGTTGGCAGCTAGTTGAGTGATCGGCAAGGCTTACGTTTTGCTCTCCAAGTTTGTGAGTGGACTTTTGGTTTCAAGTTTGTCTTTTAAATATTTTAAGATTGTTTTGAATTTATTTAAGTATCTATTGAAATTGTGATTTGATTAGATAATTCATTTATTCACAAATTTTTATGTTGTGGTATTTTGAGAATGTATATATAATATGTTTATGGAGATATTGGTTTATGGTTTTTAAACCACTGGACAGTACTCGGGGGTAAATGGCTGGTTATAGGCTTTGAGACCCATCAGTTCACACATATAGGCTTTGGGCCGTGTGTCCTGGTGCACTATCTACGCACATATTGATAAAGTTGGGAATCTATGCGAACCATTGTGTGTTCGCGTATTGATAAAGATTAGTCATATTTAAGTACACGTACTTAGCCCACATGTACGTATTGATAGAGAGTTTGTGAGTACTACGGTGTGAGTTTTAAGTATTTTGATTTACTGGTATATGTTTTGTGCTGCTACTACTTATTTTTAATGTTTTATCTCATATAAATGTTTGAAACCGTGCATACATATCTAGTTTTTCTGAAATTATACAAAGTATAATTATGAAGGTTTTGGATTTATGACGGGTGGGACCCGAGATTTACGGTTTGATTTTATGATATTTACGAATTGGTTTTAAAACTGGGGAATTCGAAAGACAAGTTCTATGTTAATATACTAATATTGAAAAAGAATTATTTAAATTACTTTTGTCCACTCACTGTGTTTTATCTCATAGTTTTGTGTTTTAAATGTTCTCCCCCAAGTGACAAGGATCCTGTTCATGCCACTTGAGCGTCGAGTCACTTCCGCGTCTTTTGACATCCGAGACTATGTAGGCATAGTCTCATTTATTTATTTCAGTTATTCATTTCTTTCGAATGATATAATTCCTTTAGATATACTCTGAAATCACTTTGAGGTGACCATTTTGAGTTGGGTTGTCGATTTGACTATTATTTTTGTTAAAAGATTATTTGTTGGGACTCTCTAGTTATTGTTGAGTTTTAACAGGGCATATCTCATTTTTGGGTAAGGCTTTTTACAAAGGAGATGCTGCCGAATTTTCGATAGGATCGGGGCCCAAGTCGTGAGACGTGGTGTCCCCATAGGGTCGTCTCGGGTTAAACTCTGGGGCGGTCCTGTCAAGTGGGCAATAGCAACTAAATTTCCTTTCCAAAATACAAAAAGTGGGCAGACGACTGATGAGTAGCAATTGAGTTTCCTTTCAAGGTAACTCTTTATATTCTTCAAAATTAAGAGTTAATTTTGACTCTTTGAATGAGTGGCAAATTAATTGCCAAACTCTGCCTCACATGTATGAAACATATCCAATTGGTTCGATGCACGTATCCTGTTGATCCGATACGTATCTAAGCCATATCTGCTCGTATCTACAGTGTATCCGTATCTGATACGTATCAGATACTCGATATGGCAGCCTTTCCATGTATCCATGCTTCGGAGCACACCCATTTCGGGTTCTCTTGGAAAATTAAGATTGGGTGGTGTTTGAGGTATGTTTGAACAATAATTGCTCCTAGGAACTTTCAATTGAATATTAGAATGAGAAATTCTAAGAAATTTGGAGAAATTTGAATGTTGGAATGTTGGAGTTTATGCCCAATCCGGGTTAACCCAAATTTTATCCATAGGGAGTCTTCCTATTTGATTTCTAGATAATTCCTAACCCGGTGGACCTCCAGTTGAAGTTTGGAATGGAAAATTTTGAGCATTGATGGGAAATTGTGATTTTTGGGCTAGAACTGCCACTTTTGGTGTCGACGACGATGATTCGGATCACCCAGCAACTAATTCTTTTAATTAACTTGAAATTGAGGCCTATTGTAAATTGGTTATTGACCTTGGGTACCTAGAGGTTGCTTGAGTTAGTAGAACCCCAAGTTAGACCCTTATTAGACACTTTTTGGCGCTGAGATCTTGGACGAACCCAGCTATTGTTTGTGGTGAATAGGATTTATTCGAGTAAAGGCGACGGATTATTAAATCGGGTATTGATGGATTTCGATTCATGAGTGATTTTAAATGGAATTGGGTATATAGGCTTTAAGAGAAATTATAGATTTTAACTGTAAGAAATTTTAAAGGTTCGGGCCCAAATTCATACGCTTGATTTATCTTTGAGCCAAGCCTAATTCCGTATCTTATTTCTCTAATTGTAGGCGACGACCCCAAAGGCGATCTGACCGAGGATCAAAGCTAGTTACCTCACTGTGAGTGGACTTTTATTTTGAAAATGTTTATAAATCTTAGTGATTTAATTCATATTTGTTTTCTTGATATTTGATTGAGAAATAAGGATTTTTAAGTTGGACTTTTGAATTCCAAATGGTTTGTGAAGTTTTATTTGAATTATATCTTAATGTTATATTGGAGGGTTTAAGGAATTGATTTCATAATTGTTAATTTGAGATTTATATTCTTGAAATATGAGGATTTATGAAATGTTTTGGAAAATGATGTTTTACATGGTCTTTTTAATTTTAATAAAAGGATTAAGTTTTGTTACGTATTTTTATCCATGAGAAAGGATTTATGATGGTATTCATTTTAAACCACCATGTTCAGCACCTCACTAAGTTATCAGATTTGATAGGTCTTTGGAACCCATCACGACACACACTTAGGCTTTGGGCCATGTGTCGGGATGCTTAGCCCTTTGAGGGTGACCTTTCGCGCACGTATGACAGTATTATTGGCCCTACATGCGTATGACAAACTATAACTGTGCACATATATAGCAGATTATTAGCTCTGCATGCGTATTGCAGGGTATGTAAGTAACTGTTGGGTGTGAGTTTATTATTATAGAGTTGTTGAACCATAAAAATTAAATAATTAAAAAAAAGAGATATGTTGATGGATCTGACAGGACCCTCTCCGAATTCCACCCTGGAATCCGGAGTGATCCTGCGGACATCCAATATCAAGGAAAATCCTACCGAAATTTCGGCAGAACCTCCCCTGAAATTGGACGAACCTTTTCCTCCACGAGACCTGCAATTGCACTTCTAAGTTTCTCAGCTCCTCTACCACAACCAAAAGGGGTCTCCGACCCAACTCCAAAACCAATTACTTAAGTTTTCACTAGATTATCAGAGCCGCGCTACAAAATTTACTAAGAAGACAAATTTTACAAGATTAATTAGTTCCTATAGCTTTCAAATGTTCGCTGGCTTGCCTCGACGTCTTTGGCTCGACCGCTTCACCGCTACCACCTGGGGGAAAATTTAAAACAATAAAATGGATAAAACTAATGAGTTAACTCAGTGAGTGGACATAAATCGAAATAGATATTAATAAACCTTTACTTTAAAGTTTCTTAGAACTTCGTAACTTTTCTTTGAAATCCCCCAGTTTTAAAATCACTTTCATAAAATCCATTGAAAATTCGATGAATAAATCCATACCTTAAAATTCATTTTGAGATTTTCTGGAAAATTAATAAAACCAATTAAGTTATTAAATATCACTTTAGAATTTCGCACCCAACAGTCACCCACTGAACCTGCCGTACATGCGCAGGGCCTACGACCTGCCGTACGCATGCAGGGCCAATATTTCCTGCCGTACATGCGCAGGGCCTACAACCTGCCGTACGCATGCAGGGCCCATATCCTGCCGTACATGTGCAGAGCCAGGGTCTGTCATACACATGCAGGGCCAATATCCTGCCGTACGTGCACGCAGGGCCGCCCCCAAAGGGCAAAGCATCCCGACACACGGCCCAAAGCCTATGTGTGTGCCGTGATGGGTCCCAAAGACCTATTAAAGCTGATCACCTGAAGGGTACTGCGAAGGGTGGTTTGAAAATCTTTTTTTTCCATAAATCTCTTTTTGCCCACAAAAATAAGCGAAGGGTGGTTTGAAAATCCTTTTCCCATAAATATCTTTTTTCCGTCCATAAAACACATAACCTTTTCAAACTGGGGAACCATCAACCAACAACTATAAAATCCTTTTTNACCTTTAATATTTCAATATACAAATAAACCAAATACGTTTACTTGAGAAACCAAAACATTCCCAAAATCTAACGGCTAGAATAAATCGTCATGAAAAATAGTTATCAAGCACCTCAAATTTATTTCCAAGTATTAATTCTCAAACCATGCTCGAGAATCAAATAATATTTTTCAATTAATGAAATTCAATTAAAACTCAATTAAATATAAATACAATGAATCAATTAATATTCTCAATTAATAAAACTCAATAAAAACTCAATTAAATATAAATACGAACGAAATCATGAAATTCATAAAGAATTCATAAACCAAGTTTAAGGAACGAAGTCCACTCACAGAGATAGCCTAGCCTTGGTCTCCAAATGGGTCGTCCTTGGACTCGGGAACGTCGCCTAACACGAGAACGACAATACGTTAGAATACCATTCAAATTACGATCATAAAAAGACATGCACATTCTAGGCCTTACGCTCCAAAATTCTAAATTTAATTATAATCCAACTTAATTTCCTTCTCGACTCAACACCCACACCCATGCCACTAGCTTATTTTTAATCCCGTAATTTCCTCAATTAACCTCCATTCTACCAACTTGATCGAGGATCGTCCGGATGACGTTTCGACAACCCAAAAGTGTCCAATTTCGCCCAAACTCACCATTTCTCCGATTTCCTTCAAACCAATTATTCTAAACCTCAATAGATCGTTCCTAAAGGTGAAAATTACGCCCAATTTTAATTAAATCATTGTAGACACCTTAAATTTATAGAAATCCCAAAATGGACCTAAGCATCAACTACCCAACTTTTAATTTCCTTCATAATTCCTCAAATTTCTCGTTCCAAACTTCGCTTATATGTTCCTAATGACGGAGATCGCCCACAACATTACACAATTTGAATAAATTTTGGAAATCTAAGCCAAACCCGAAATGGGCATAAACCCCATTTTCCCCAACTTTCCAATTTCTTCAAATTCCTCAAAATTCCTTGTGCTAATCCTCAATTAGAAGTTCCTAAGAGTGATTAATGTCCAAAACTAACTCAAAACACCACCCAATCTTAGTTTTCTAAGAGAACCCGAAATGGCTATTAAACCCCAATTTTAATTTTCTACAATTTCTCCAAATTGAACAACCACACTATACGAAAAAGAAGGCCCAAGATGAAACGAGAAAAACCCACCTGAAATCAAGGCAAATGGAGGCCAGAGCTAGTAGGAATCCGCGAGCCAAAGGGCGGCTGGCTGGGCTGTTTGCGTGCGCAGGAGGGTCAGGCCGTGAGGAGGAAGGTCGGGCTGAGCTGCCGCTGGCGTGGGGAGGGTCGCCGGTGGCTAGGCCTGGTCGGAGACTGGCCAGAAATGGGCTGGGTTGTCTCACGGGTCGCGCACGTCGAGCGCGCAGAGGGAGAAAGAATCACGAGAGAGAGAAGAGGAAGGGCAGAGCTGGCCGAAAATGCCACTGGGGAGGCTCGTCGGCGGCGGGAGGTGTCGCCGGAGGGGCTAGGTCGGCCGGAAAGGGGTGGGGGGTCGCGCAGGGGAGAGAGCCTGAGGGGGGGCGTTCTCGCGTGGAAAGAGGAGAGGAGAGAGAATTTAAAAAGAGGGGGAAATTTTCAGAAATTTCTGGAAATTTAAACCCATTTCAACATAATTACAAGTTTGCCCCTCACTTTGAACCTCTGTATTTCACAAACCGTAGCTCCAAACGACGCATGCTACGTGTCTACGAACTCGTGAAGTCGAGCTCTACGCAACCATGTCAAAGTCAACTCTAAACTCCAAGTAATTTAAAAAGTCAACCTTGAGCTCTTTTATCACGTTCATAACTTTTTAACCGTAACTCTAAATCACCCATGCCGCATATCTATGAACTCGTGAGCTCGAGACCTTCCTAACGGACCCAAGGTCAAAGCTAAAATCTTGTTTGAACCAAAAGTCAACATTGGGCCCTATTACAGTGTACTTAAAAGGTACGGGTCGTTACACTATATGATTTATCCCGTGAAGTTATGGCAACCAAACAGGCTGGACGATCTGTGGCTACATATTATTCTGGTCTTCAAATTAGTTGGCAGGAGCTTGATCATCGCAGGCCTATTCCTTTCACTCAGGCGGATGTGATTAATGTGCACATGACTGAAATTGGCGAAGATTATGTGTATTTATTTCTTGCAGGTCCCGATGATGCCTATGATGCTATTCGAGGCAATATCCTCCGTACCGAGCCTCTCCCTGGACCTAATGAGGCTTTTGCTACTGTGATACGTGAAGAACTTCGACGTAACACTATGACGAATCAAGGAGATTCCAAGATGGCTATGGTGGTGAGGAAGGTTGGAAACAATCTTCTATCCTTGTCTTCTCCTATGTCTGTTGGTGGTACTTGTACTCATTATGGAAATACCAAACATGTTGTGGAAAAGGGAAACATGTTTCAAGAAGCATGGGTATCCTTATTGGTGGCTAGCTCATAAAGAGAGGTTGCAGGCACGGAAAAGTGGAAAAGTGGCATTATGCACCTCAGCCACCATCACCATCTGCTTCATGGGCTATCACGCCATCCCTACCCGTGGACATGTCCCATTCAGTGGTAGATTCTGTTCTTCTTCAATAGTCAGGTAGTATTGGTAATGCTCTCTTTGCCATTAATATTGGAAAAGACTGGTTGGATACTTGATTCTAGTGAGACAAATCATATGACCTTTGATGCCTCTTTGGTGCATGATAATTGCTTGCCTAAATGTGTTACTGTGGCCAATGCAAATGGCATATCCTATCCTGTTACTTGTGCTGGAAGAGTTGACTTAACTTCTTTCTTATCCTTGGATCATACCTTATTGATTCCTGCACCCTCTAATAATCTTTTGTCTGTACCACAAGCTACTGCTCAATTGAATTGTCTAGTATTAATCTATCCAACTTTTTGTCTTCTTTAGGATCTCTGCAATGGGGAGATCATTGGGCGTGGTACTAAGAGAGAGGGCTTATATTATGTAGGCGACGTCTAAGGCATCAGAGGATCAAATTAGATTATGGCATCATCAGTTGGGTCATGTCTCTTTTGGTTATTTAGAGCATCTATTTCACGTTTTTTTGTACTAAGAGAGAGGGCTTATATTATGTAGGCGACATCTAAGGCATCAGAGGATCAAATTAGATTATGGCATCATCAGTTGGGTCATGTCTCTTTTCGTTATTTAGAGCATCTATTTCACGTTTTTTTTTTTCAACATGTAAACCTTTGAATTTTTGATGTGATACTTGCACTTTGGCCAAGAGTCACCATGCTACTTATTCAGATAGTTCTAATAAACAATTTTTGCCATTTTCATTGGTTCATTCAGATGTTTGGGGCCCTGCTCCTGTTACTACTTCTACTGGTTTCCATTGGTTTGTCTTATTTGTTGATGATTTCACACGCATGACATGGTTCTATTTGATGCACAATAAGAGTGATGTTGTTGAAATTTTTCATACCTTTCATCAAATGATTAAGACCCAATTTCTGCCACCTTACAAGTGCTTGGGTCCGATAATAGTGGGGAATTTGTTAATCAGGAGTTACGTTCCTATTTTCAACAACATGGTATTTTGTATGAAACCACTTGCCCTTACACACCACAACAAAATGGTGTGGCTGAAAGACGAAATAAACAGAACCTTGAGATTACACGTGCTATCCTCATTGGTGCACATATGGCACCATGGTTTTTGGAGGAGGCAATTACAACAGTCGTTTATCTTCTCAACTGTGTGCCTACTCGTGTTTTGCAGTTTCAGAACCTATTAGATAAATTGGCCTCCTATGTATCTCTTCCTTCTCATCTTACACTTCCATCGCGAGTATTTGGTTGTGTTGTGTTTATGCACTTACAGAAGCATATACACACTAAGCTCTATCCATGTGCTCTCAAGTGTGTTTTTGTCGGCTATCATCCTTCATAGAAGGGTTACCGATGTTTTCGTCCTTCTACTAGAAAATATTATATTACCATGGATGTTGTTTTCTTTGAACATCAAATGTTCTTTGCTCCTCCCTTCCATTCCTCGCTTCAAGGGGAAGGCACTATTGAAGCCTTAAATTGGATGGAGTTATTTTTGGATTCTACTCCAACTCAAGACACTCCTATTGATGAGCGTGTTTCTAACATAGGAACAGTAGTAGCTGAGTTGGATATGGTTGAAGTTGTGGAAGGTGTGGATGTTTTGGATATGGCCCAAAGTTCCTTCCTCTTTCCATCAATAGTACCCACTCCCAGTTCTCCTCATGCAGCTACTCGTGAGGTAGCCTTGAATTGGATGGAGTTATTTCCAGATTCTACTCCAACTCTAGATCTTACTTCTCCTCCAACTTAGGACACTTGTTGATGAGCGGGTTTCTGACTTAGGAACAGTAGCAGCTGAGTTGGATATGGTTGAAGTTGTGGAAGGTGTAGATGTTTTGGATATGACCGAAAGTCCCTCTCTCACTCCATCAATAGTACCCATTCCCAATTCTCCTCATGCAGCTACTCCTAAGGTAGGTATAAATTTTGAGATTAATACTGACAATATTTTGTGAACATGATCATGTTGAGCTTGACAGATATCAGTTGCCACCAAGCAGTAATCGTGGGGTACCACCTGATAGATTGTCACCCGAAGCCGTGAAAATGGTAAAATATCATATTACTAATTATATATCTACCCATAGACTATCAAAGGTTTACCAGGGATTTTTCAATAACATGACTGTCATCAATATTCACACTAAAGTTCAAGAAGCATTTTTAGATCCAAAATGGACTTCGGCTATGACTGAAGAGATGACAACACTAGAGAAAAATCATACATGAGTGACCTGTGGGTTGTAGATGGGTGTACATGGTTAAGTGTAAACTAGATGGCTTGATTGATAGGTATAAGGCTCGACTTGTCGCTAAAGGGTTTACCCAGACGTAGGAGAATACTAGAAAAGATAGCAAAAATAAATATGAGGTAAGGATCCTAAAACATGAGTTAAAAGTTTCCTTAAATAGGCAAATACTAGGGTTTGTGAGGAATTTTTTAGAAAATTACATCGTAAAATATCTAAGGCCATAGGACATGTCACTACAACAGGAAATAGTTTGGGTGACGAACCGAGAGTAGAATTTCATCGCCCCATATTTCGGGCAATGAAAAAAGTTCGTCGCTAACTTCGTTGCCATAGGTTAGTCGCCCAAGGTTTTGGGCTACGAAACAGCAAATTCGTGGCCCAAAACCATCCAGAGCGACGAATTGTTAGACTTTTGCTGACAGACCATTTCGTCGCCTAAAATACCTTGAGCAACGAAGTTAACTATGCATCGCCGAAAGATCTTAGAGCGACGGAAACATTCGTCTCCTGAAGTTGAATTTGAGCAACCAAATGGTACACTGTCGCTTTATGCAGTATAGGGCGACGGTAGATTTAATTCGTCGCCCAAACTCCCTAGTTCAAAGAATTTTTAAAGCAATTTTGTAAAACTTTGGGTGACGGAATTCTAATTTCGTCTCCCAATTTGTATTGGGTGACGAACTTATTCACTGCCCTAAGCTTTCTGTGGACTTTTGAGCGACACAATTGTGTTCGTTGTCCAAAATCTTGTTAATTTTTTTTTTAAAAAAAATTTGTGAATTTTATACAGTAAATGATTTTAACACCCAAATTTGAGCTTCTCTTTCCTTTACAACCCTATTACTTTTATTAATTTCTAAGTAGGCCCAAATGCTTTGTTACCGGTCCACTTTTTAACTCTCCCTCACTCTCTCACTTTCTCCGTCTATCTTTTTCTTCATCAGTCTTCATCTCTCTAAAGCATATCTGGTGATCTCCGCTCTTTCATTTCTCTATCTCCCTCTCCATATGTCTTCATTTGTCTGAATCCATGGTGTCTTCCCTTACCTCCACAACCTCCAAAGGTGGCGACTAGAAGAACAAGATCGACAACTTTGCTGCCATCAAGTTGATGATTTCTTCAAATGTGAGATTTGGATGCTCAGTGGGGCCAGAAACTACACTGGTTGGCCACTACTGCCTACGATCCATAAATCTGGGTGGGAAGGCGATACTAGTTATCAGGTCAGCTTGTTCCACAATTAAACGGTTTCAACTCTAAGTTCTTATGGCAGAGCACAGTGAGATTTACCAGGAGCACTCACTCTCTTTCAGCCTTTTCTTCAAGAAATTCTCACTCGAAATCTCGGGTTGGGTTGTGATCTATTTTGGGTTATATTGCTCTTTGGGCTAAGCATTTGCAAAGGAGGTGAGGGTTATTGAATGGTTCGGTGTGCTTTGGTTTTGTTTTGATTTGTGTTTTTCTGAATGACTCTGAAGGTTTTTCAGGTGGGTTTGGGATTGTACCCAGCAAAGTGGTGGGGGAGTGTGATTTATTTGGCGAAACTTGGAATATTTACTATTTGGATCTTGAATTCTTGAGAATATCTGAGCTAGGATTCTTGAATTTTTTTGAAAACATGTATTGGTGGATCTAAAGCTTCAGAAAGAAACAAAGAATGAGTGACTGCTTATCTTTGTTTCTATCTTCAGCTTTATTTGTCTAGTTAATTAGTGCAACAGAAGTAACTTTTGTCTAGCCTTACTGTGTAATCATACCATGTAATCCTCTAGGCAATGCAAAATTCATATTATTTTCGACACTCTTTCATGTTGTGGTCACTGCTTACTAACATTTGTCCGGCATACTGTTAGGCTTATGATTTGTTACTCTTGAGTCTAGACTAATTTGACTTTCTTCCAAACAAAAAATAATAAATAGAAGTGAATCGTTATGTGTCAAATTAAAGAAACTTTTTAATTTGGGTTTGGTTTGTTATGGATCCAGGATGGTTAAAAGATAATAGGAGGCCACAATACATTTGATAACTTTACGTCAATTGGAAGTAATACTACATCAATCTGCCGATCTCTGGTATAAACTCTGGCTTCTTGAGTTGTACCACAACAAGCTTGAGTGATGATCAGAACTTGGCTGATTCAATTGAGAAAAAGAACTAGGCTCAGCTGCTTCAGCTATTGTATTGTAGCCAGATTGCTCGTCTTTTTTATTTTTTGCTTGTTTATTGTGATTATTTCATACTGATTTGGTTTAATATGTAGATATGTAAGCATTTTTGTCAATTTTTCACATAAATTTGAAAATGAGAGGTTATGATTGTTATTGCAAAAATATTGTTATTGTCCGATAGTAATAATAAGATAATTGTTACTGTTCGACAGTAACAATAAGGTGATTACTACTGTCCGACAGTAACAATAAGGTGATTGCTATTGTCTGACAGTAACAATAGCGTGTGGGCCGGATAAGCATCAAATTTTCTAAAATGGGCTTTAAAAAAAAAGACCCAAATATATATAGTATATAGTTTAATAGGACTACTAGAAAGTAGAAACTTGTTATATTTGAGGCTTGTCTTAATTTTTGAATTTTATGTTGTGTAACTGTTGAATTAATTTGAGGGATGATTTTTATGTTGTGTAATTACTAAATATGTTATTATTTGGATATCATTCTTTATCCGATCCGATCCGATTCGATTTCGTGGATATCCAAATTTATGGATCGGATATGAATATGAAAATGGCTATACTACAAATTATGGATTAGAGATGGATAATGATTTGTGGATTGGATAATCGATCCATGTG
>QANT01002705.1:0-20744 GCA_003254885.1 Purshia tridentata
TCTTAGTGAAGTAAATAGAGTGTGTAAGTTGATTTCTTTTTCTACTCCTAAACAGGTTTGGAGAAGAAAAGAAAATCAAAATTGTTTGGTTGTGTTTACTGCTCTTACTACTTATGATTCTTCTGTTTGGTATTTTGATAGTGGTTCTTCTAGCCACATGACTGGTAATAAAAGCTTATTTACCTCTTTTGCTAAAAATAAAAGTTGTGGGTCTGTGACTTTTGGTGATGGTAGTAAATCTAGGGTGCTTGGTAGAGGTTCTATTACTGCTCCTGGTATTGCTTAATTGGATAATGTGATATATGTTGAAAATCTGAAATCTAATCTTATTAGCATTAGCCAAATGTGTAATGAAAATAAATGCCATGTCTNGATTGATGAAGCTGGTAAGATTGTGTTAAGTGGTGTTAGATCTAGAGATAACTGCTATTGTATTAATGCCGATGTTACCTTCGAATCTAAAGTGTGCAATAAAGCTTGTGATAATACTCTTTCTCTTTGGCATCAACGTTTAGGCCACATGAATTTTAGAGAACTTGCACAGTTGTCAAAAAAAGAAATTGTCAGAGGTTTACCTAAATTGGAGTCAAAAAGTGAAAGCGTTTGTGGTCCTTGTCAAATTGGTAAACAAATTAAGAGTCCTCATAAGAAACTGAATGCCATGACTACTTTTAAAGTGTTGGATCTTATTCACATGGATTTAATTGGCCCCATGCAAACTTTGAGTTTTGGTGGGAAAAGATATGTGCTTGTTATGGTTGATGATTTCTCTAGATTCACTTGGGTTGCTTTTTTACGTGAAAAATCTGATGCTTTTGTTAATTTTCGTGCTATTTGTAATAGAATTCAAAATGAAAAAGGCATGAATATTACCTGCATTATTAGAATTAGGAGTGACCATGGTGGTGAGTTTGAGAATGCCTTGTTTGCTGAATTTTGTGATTTAAATGGTATTACACATGAATTTTCTGCACCTTACACTCCACAACAAAATGGGATTGTGGAGAGGAAGAACAGGGTTCTCATAGAGATGGCCCGTGTTATGTTGCACAGCAAGAACCTTGCTAAACACTTTTGGGCTGAGGCAATTAACACTGCGTGTTACATTGTCAATAGGGTTTATCTTAGGCATGGTACTAACAAAACTCCATATGAGATTTGGAAAGGTAAGAAACCAAATATCAAATACTTCAAGGTGTTTGGTAGTACTTGCTATATCCTAAGGGATAGAGAGCACTTAGGTAAATTTGATGCTCGTAGTGACGAAGGTGTCTTCCTAGGGTATTCCTTGACAAGTCGAGCCTATAGGGTCTTTAATAAGAGAACTAGAGATGTCATGGAGTCTATCAATGTCACCATTGATGATGCTAGTGAACCTCCAGGTGCTATATGTGACTATGATGATGTTTTCTTTAAAGGAGATGATAGTATTGATTTAGAACCTAAGAAGAAGGAGGTTGTTGAGGACGTGGAAGTGTCAATTGTCACCGGTGAGTCAAGTCAGTCTAGGGATCCATCTACTTGGGTCCAAAAGAATCATCCATCTAGTAAGATTTTAGGTAATTTAGATGATTCAGTAAAGACTAGAAAGCAATTAATTGATGAGGTGAGTCATGTGTGTTATGTGTCTAAGATTGAACCAAAAAATGTGAAGGAGGCACTGGGAGATGATGATTGGATTATCGTCATGGAGGAGGAGCTGAATCAATTCACTAGGAATGATGTGTGGTATTTAGTTCCTAGGCCAAAAGATGTTAATGTAATTGGTACTAAATGGATCTTTAAAAATAAGACTGATGAGTTTGGTGTCATTGTGAGGAATAAGGCTAGATTAGTGGCTCAAGGGTATACTCAGATTGAGGGAATAGATTTTGATGAAACCTTTGCCCCGGTTACAAGGATGGAGTCAGTTAGAATTCTCTTAGCTATTGCCTGTCACCTTAAATTTAAATTGCATCAAATGGATGTCAAGAGTGCCTTTCTGAATGGTATTCTTCAAGAGGAAGTTTATGTTGAACAACCTAAAGGGTTTGAGGACCCACATCATCCAAATCATGTTTTTAGACTTAAGAAAGCTCTTTATGGTCTAAAACAGGCTCCTACAGCCTGGTATGAGAGACTGTCTTTGCACTTGATTGATAAAGGATATACTAGAGGATCTGTTGATAAAACCTTGTTTTTTCAGAAAATGAAAGGTGATTTAATAATTGCTCAGGTATATGTTGATGATATTGTGTTTGGGTCTACTTCTCTAAAATATGTCAAGAACTTCACTGAGATGATGAGTAGTGAGTTTGAAATGAGTATGGTGGGTGAGTTGAATTACTTTCTAGGTCTTCAAGTCCGTCAATTGAGTGATGGGATCTTCATCTCTCAATCTAAGTATGCTAAAGACTTAGTTAAACGTTTTGGACTAGATTCCTCCAAGGAAGTTCGAAATCCCATGAGTACTTCCACCAAAATCTCTAGAGATCCTAATGGAATAAGTGTAGATCAAACTGAGTATAGAAGTATGATAGGTAGTTTGCTTTACCTGTGTACTGCTAGTAGGCCTGACATCACTTTCAGTGTTGGTGTTTGTGCTCGTTTTCAATCTGATCCTAAAGAGTCTAATAAGCATGCTGTTAAACGGATTATTCGTTATGTTAATGATACTCTTGATTATGGAATTTGGTATTCATTTGATACGAATGTTGAACTGTCTGGATATTCTGATGCTGATTGGGGAGGTAATGCTGATGATCGTAAAAGTACATCGGGCGGTTGCTTTTTCGTAGGCAATAACCTTGTTTCTTGGCATAGCAAAAAGCAAAATTGTGTTTCCTTATCTAC
Organism: Purshia tridentata; assembly: GCA_003254885.1. NCBI lineage: Eukaryota > Viridiplantae > Streptophyta > Magnoliopsida > Rosales > Rosaceae > Purshia > Purshia tridentata. Next base: position 2,833 of record QANT01002705.1, read on the forward strand.
TGCTGAAGCTGAGTATATAGCTGTTGGTAGTTGTTGTACTCAGTTACTTTGGATGAAACAAATGATTTGTGATTATGGTTTTGAGCATGCTACTTTTGTTGTGTATTGTGATAATATCAATGCTATTAATATTGCTAAAAATCCTGTTCAGCACTCTCGCACAAAACACGTTGACATTCGTCACCACTTTATTCGTACCTTGATCATTGAGTTTGTTAATTCTGAAAATCAGCTTGCCGATCTCTTCACAAAACCTCTAGACAACTTAAGGTTTGAATCTCTTCGGAAGTCCATTGGTGTGTGTGCAATTGACTGAAACTCTCTCTCACTTATGTATACCTCATATCATTGTGTGCTTCATATAGATTAGTTGTATTTGCATGCATTAGGTTGTCTTCTTTTAAAAAAAAAAAAAAAAATCTCATGCATATCATGCATAGAACTTGCAATGAGTAATCGAGTCTCAGTGCTTTTGATAACCTGACATGGTTTTTGGGCTTTTGGTTGAGTCAAGTGGGTTCTCTTTTTCGTCTGCATCTCTTGTTAATTTTGTCGTTCTAACAGTACTTAGAAGCTTATGATTCTTTTCATTTACTTCTTCAGAACATATTTGTGTTTATTTTGGTTACAACACTGAATCGATGGGCAATCTCTGCTTCATTATCTGCATCTCATATTTAAAGTTTAAAAAAAAAAAAATGGAGAGGGCTGCCTACGATTTAGTGTGAAGCCGTCAACGGGTCAAGACATGTTTGCTTGCTTCGCATGGAAAAGGCTACCTTCTCCTTAGTGCGTTAGCTTCCATTAATGCGTTTCCCCTAATAAAAAAAAAGGGGAGTCTGTGTGCATTGCATTTTGTTTTACAATTTCGTTTCTCATTGCCCATCTTCTTCGGTTGTTTCTAAAATCAAGGCTTATTGTTCTATCTTAAGTTCATGACTTGTCTCATGCTTTCTCTTTGGAATCTAGTTTGATTTAATTACCTCTAGATGCATTCTCTTTTGGAATGACACAGTTGCCTTTGCTCTTGTCTGAAATCCTTTTATGTTATTTTAAGTTCTCATGATTCCTTACTCACTCTTATTCGGCACTTTTGTCATGCATTTTTCATTGTTTGTTTTGCATTTTGCATATGCCATGTGTTTAGGGGGAGTTTCCAGTCAATTTTCGGACAATTTTTCTTTTCTCCTTGTGTTATCTTTTCTTTCCAAAGGTCTGGTCCCACAGAATGGGAATTTTTTTTCAGAGGACCGATCCTCTCTCTGAGAGGATCGGTCCCACAGAGGCTTGGTTTTTTGTTCGTTTGCCCAGAGGACCGATCCTCTGAGAGAGAGGACCGATCCTCTGAGAGAGAGGACCGATCCTCTGAGAAAGAGGACCGATCCTCTAAGAGAGAGGACCGATCCTCTGAGAGAGAGGACCGGTCCCATTGATTTTTTTTCATGTGTCTTCTCTGGAGGACCGATCCTCCCCTTTGGAGGACCGGTCCTACACGGGTTCCAGCAAAAAAAAAAAAAAAATTTTTTCCTTTCCTTATCCTTTGCACGTGATTCCCTCTCCCTTTTAGGATTCTCTCCTTATCCTTCAGCTGTTCTCTCTCATTCTTTCCTTCTTATTTCCCTTACTTCTTCTTCTCTCCCAAAAAACCCATCCAAACACACTAAACACCCATATTCTTCTTCTCTCAATCTCATCTTCAATCCCTCAAATCTCTTCAATTTCTCCTCTTTTCTTCCATTTTCGGCACCTTAGGCTCTTTACCCATTAGTTTTTGTTGTGTTTTGTTGTGTGTTTGGTGTTTTTCTCTTCTAGGGCTCCAAAAAGGTATGTTTCTTATTTTTCTCCGAATTTTTTTTCTTGTTTTTCTTTCATTTTCTTGCCTCTTTTTGTTTATCTAACTTGGGTTTGTTGTTTGGTGGTGTCACTCTTTTGGTTCTTCCTTGGTGTGTGGTTGTGTGGCTCCCTTGGTGTTTTTGGCTTGGTGGCTCTTGATTGGGTATGTTATTTTGTGCCTATTTTCTTTACTCTTTCTCTCCTTGGTTTTTTTGAATTTTCTTAGTGTTCATTTGATTCTTGGATTTCTTGTTTTTGTTGTTGTGTTGCTATGGTCTTTGTTTGCTCTTGGTTAGTTCATTAAGTGTGTAGCTATGGCTCCTAAGAAACGTCGTTCTCAGGGGGAGGGTTCCTCACTTCCTTTTAGACAATTCCTAAATTCTGAGAGGGAAACTCACTATAACCGGTTTCTTAAGGGCAAAACCATAATTTCTGAGCGAGCCTTCTTCTTTCGTGATCTCCCTGCTGATTTTATCGCTCTCATAGAGTCTAGGGGTTGGAAAGACTTTGTGTGTCACTGTGAAAACTATTTAGGGTCTATTGTTCAGGAGTTCTATGCCAACTTCCCTCCAAATTTCCGTGAATCCCCCTCTTCCAATATATATCTTCGTGGTAAACGTGTTCCGTTTGACCCTGATGAGATAAGAGATTTGTGTCATCTTCCACCATCTTCCTTGTCTGACTACAACAATTTTAAGGCTCACGTTTCTCCACTGTCTAAGGAACAGCTGTTTTCTACATTGTATGCTACTGAGGGGTATGTTCCTTCCCCTGGTGAGCGTCTCTCTAGTGGTCTTATGCCTCCTTTGTACCGGCTTCTTTTTCTGTTAGTTCGTTCTAAAATCTATCCTACTTCTCAGAAATCTCATCTTACAGATGATGCTTGTCGGTTATTAATTGCCATGACCACTCCCTCTGTTCCTGTTCCTTTAGCTGAATTGATCTATTATAGGATCATAGAGTGTGGGGTTTCGTCCCATAAGTTGAGTACTGGCTTGGTCTTCCCTGTTTTGATTTCTATGCTTGCTGCTAAGCACAATGTTCCCATGCTGCCATCGGATGAATATTATTCACCCGATCCTCGTGTGGATATCACTATCCTACACCGGAGTCAGTCTGCTGCTCGGTTCAGACATCCTCCACCTGTGTCTAGTTCTGACCCATTAGATCCTCCTGACCCATCTGTTTCTTCCACTCCGGGTACCAGTGGTGGTCCTGATAATGCTTCGTTGATGACATATCTTCAGTCGAAGTTTGCCAGCCTTCATGCTCGGTTTGATGATCTTCAAGACATTCACACGAAGGTGGACTATCTTCAGGAGACTGTCTCTGATATTCAGCAGCGCGTGAACCGTTTTCCCTATTAGTTTTTCTGTTTGGTGTGTCTCATTTTGTCCCTTTGGGTGTTAGGAGTGAACGAAAACGTCGTTTTTGTTCACACACTGTACAGTTTGGCTAAAGTTGCATTAGAACATTATCGGTTGGCAAGAAAGACATGGCGAAGCACTTTCCCATGCTTGGATTAGCATTCTAGCCCTGAAGAAGCACATTTCGTGTTAGAAGGCAGAAAAACATCATTTCAGTGCGATCTCAATCCAATTTCGTGCAATTTCCACCAAAGCTTGCCTGATTGGCAAGAAAGATGTGGGGAAGCACTTTCTCATCCTTGGATTAGCGTTCTAGCCCTTAAGAAGCACATGCTTTTGTTAAGAACGAACGAAAACCTCATTTCGGTGCCACCTCAACGCAATGTGGTTTCAATTGCACCAAAACGTCCCCCGTTACCAATAAAGACATGAGGAAGCACTTTCTCTTGTTTGGATTAGCGTTCTAGCCCCCAACGAGCAAGTTTAGGAGTTAAGAATGCATGGAACGTCATTTCGATACACAATGCGCACAACTTGGTTAAAGTTGATCAAAACATGCGCGGTTGTCACGAAGCATGTTCTCATGCTTGGATTAACGTTCTAACCCTCAAGAAGCACATTTAGTGTTAAGAAGGAAGTAAAACCTCATTTCAGTGCATACTCAGTCTACTTTTGTCTAAATTGCATCAAAACGTTCCTGGTTGGCAAGAAGGACATGGGAACGCACATTCCCATGTCTCGATTAGTGTACCAGACCTAAAGAACCACTTTAGGTGCTAAGAATGCAAGAATACGTCATTTCGGTGCATACTCAATCTAACTTGGTCCAAATTGCACCGAAACGTGCTTGATTCACATGTAAGAGGTGAATAAGGACTCTCTAATGTCTCGATTAGCGTGTTAGCCCTAGAGAACCACTTTGGGTGTTAGGAGTGAACGAAAACGTCATTTCGGTGCACACACTATACAGTTTGGTTAAAGTTACACCAAAACGTTATCGGTTGGCAAGAAAGACATGAGGAAGCACTTTCCCAAGCTTGGATTAGCATTCTAGCCCTAAAGAAGCACATTTTGTGTTTAGAAGGCACGAAAACATCATTTCGGTGCGTACTCAATCCAATTTCATGCAATTCCACCAAAACGTGCCCGATTGGCAATAAGCATGTTCTTATGCTTGGATTAACGTTCTAGCACTTAAGAAGCACATTTCGTGTGAAGAAGGAACTAAAACCTCATTTCACTGCATGCCTAGTCTACTTTCATCTAAATTGCATCAAAACGTGCCCGGTTGGCAAGAAGGACATGAGGACACACGTTCTCTTGTCTCGATTAGCGTGGCTGCCCTCAAGAACTACTTTAGGTGTTAAGAATGCACGAAAACATCATTTCGGTACGTACTCAGTCCGAATTCGTCCAAATTGCACCAAAACTTCCTTGGTGGGCAAGAAAGACATAAGGAAGCACTTTCTCATGTCTCGATATTATCGTGATAACCCTAAGGATCCACTTGAGGTCTTAAGAATGCACGAAAACATCATTTTGATGCACACTGAGTCCAATTCGATTAAAGTTGCACCAAAACGTTCCCCGGTTGAAAGAAAGACAAGGGGAAGCACTCTCTCATGTCTCGATAAGCATTTAGGCCCCAAAGAACAACTTTAGGTGCTAAGAATGCGCGAATACATCAATTCGGTGCATACTCAGTCAAACTTGATCCAAATTGCACCAAAATGTGCCCAATTTGTAAGAAAGAATTGACGAAGCACTCTCTAATGTCTCGATTAGTGTGCTAGCCCTAAAGAACCACTTTTGGGTGTTAGGAGTGAACGAAATCGTCGTTTTTTTGCACACACTGTATAGTTTGGTTAAAGTTGCATTAGAACATTATCGGTTGGCAAGAAAGACATGGCGAAGCACTTTCCCATGCTTGGATTAGCATTCTAGCCCTAAATTTCGTGTTTGGAAGGCACGAAAAGATCATTTAGGTGCATACTCAATCCAATTTCGTGCAATTTCCACTAAAAACTGCCAAGTTGGGAAGAAGGACATGAGGACGCACGTTCTCATGTTTGAACCACTTTAGGTGTTATGAATGCACGAAAACATCATTTCGGTGCATACTCAGTCCGAATTCATCCAAATTGCACCAAAACTTCCTTGGTGGGCAAGAAAGACATAAGCAAGTACTTTCTCAAGTCTCGATATTAGTGTGCTAGCCCTAAGGATCCGCTTGAGGTCTTAAGAATGCACGAAAACGTCATTTCGGTGCAAACTGAGTCTAATTCGATTAAAGTTACACCAAAACGTCCCCCGGTTACAAGAAAAATATGGGGAAGCACTCTCTCAAGTCTCGATAAGCGTTCAAGCCCCAATGAACAACTTTAGGTGCTAAGAATGCATGAATACGTCATTTCGATGCATACTCCGTCCAACTTGGTCCAAATTGCACCAAAACGTGCCTGATTCGCAAGAAAGAGGTGAGGAAGTACTTTCTAATGTCTCGATTAGCGTGCTAGCCCTAAAGAATCACTTTGGGTGTTAGAAGTGAACGAAAACGCCATATCGGTGCACACACTGTATAGTTTTGTTAAAATTGCACCAAAACATTATCGGTTGGAAAGAAAGACATGGGGAAGCACTTTCCCATGCTTGTACTAGCATTCTTGCCCTAAATTTTGTGTTTGGAAGGCACGAAAAGAGCATTTCGGTGCATACTCATTCCAATTTCGTGCAATTTCCACCAAAACGTGCCCGGTTGGAAAGAAAGATGAGGGGAAGTACTTTCTCATTCTTGGATTAGCATTGTAGCCCTCAAGAAGCACATGCTTTCGTTAAGAACGCACGAAAACCTCATTTCGGTGCCTCCTGAATCCAATTTCGTTTCAATTGCACCAAAACATCCCCGGCTGGAAATAAGGACATAAGGAAGCACTTTCTCTCGTTTGGATTACCGTTCTAGCCCCAACAAACCAGTTTCGGTGTGAAGAATGCATGGAACGTCATTTCGGTGTACACCGTGCACAAGTTGGTTAAAGTTGCACCAAAACGTGCATGGTTGGCAATAAGCACGTTCTCATGCTTGTATTAACTTTCTAGCCCACAAGAAGCACATTTCCTGTTAAGAAGGAATTAAAACCTCATTTCAGTGCATACTCAGTCTACTTTCATCTAAATTGCATCAAAACGTACCCGGTTGGCAAAAAGGATATGTGGACATACGTTCTCATGTCTTGATTAGCGTGCCAGCCCTAAAGAACCACTTTAGGTGTTAAGAGTGCACGAAAACATCATTTCGGTGCGTACTCAGTCCGAATTCGTCCAAACAGCGCCAAAACTTCCTTGGTGGGCAAGAAAGACATAAGGCAGCACTTTCTCATGTCTTGATATTAACGCGCTAGCCCTAAGGATCCACTTAAGGTCTTCGGAATGCACGAAAACATCATTTCAGTGCACACTGAGTCCAATTCGTTGAAAGTTACGTGAACCTTTGAAACCTTGAGTTACAAACGTTGGTGAGAGAAGAAGGTGAAGAGGCTGGGGTTTGGTTACGTAAACCTAGTGTTAGTTTCATGTTTTGTATTGGTAATTTCCTTGACAAAACAGCTTGTAATTATTTTAGATTTGAATCTCACACAAGCTCTAGACTAAGTTAGGAACATTTGAGTGTGCAATGAAGTCTGCATAGCTGGTCCTACATCCCTCATGCCTAAGGTAATACCCATACTATGCATTTCACGCAACATCAGTTTTTCACAGAGTAGTGCATGTTTTGACTAGTCTATGACATATCATACACTACACTTTTCTGGCACGGGAACTGCACATACTATCTTGTGAATATTAAGTGATCCCACGTGAGAGTCTTTTATGTGGGTCACTCTCCTAAATGGGTATTTGCACGTGTTTAACTTTCTGACTTCTTATGATTGGGCCTTTACTCTCCTCATTTATTTTCCAGCCCACATCAGTTTTTTAATGGGTTTTCATCTTGCACTATTCATCATCTTCCCCAAATCTTTTTTCTGAAAATGGAAACTTACCCAAAACAACTCAGCCCCTCTCCCACACGAATCTTCAGATTCCCTTTGGCATATTCGGCTATGAGCTGTCCTGAAAGTTTGTTAGGACTTGAGCCTATTATTGGCTGCCATGTGGAACGGTGTGGGTGTACGTGTGTGGCTGCTACTACAAGGTACGGGCAGCCCTTCATTCTTTTTGTCTCTCACATTTTTGGCATGTTTTGAGCGGCCCTTGAGCTGAGTTTTTGGTGAGACCAAATGGGTATTTTATTTTTCAAGAGTTGAAAGTTTTACTTTGAAAATTTTCTTGTATTCATCTCTTGATTTATTTTATCTAAAAACTAAATGGGTTTTGTGTATGAGTTTCAGATTTCTCCAAAAGCATAAACACATCACTCTAGTTTTTAGATATGGGTTTATATTGGCTTCTTCAAATTTTGTTTGGTTGAAGGAGTTGATCTTGCTAACCCAAAATATTGCATATCACTTTCATATCTTGAAGATCCACAAGCAAGCTGCAAATGGGGTGCTACGTGTTGATGAGCTAGAGGATAGAGCTGCCAACAACGTAAATGACTCTTGGCTTGTTGGTTGATGGTTGCACAAAGTGGGTATGCTAGCTGCTACTTAGCTTTAGAGTAAGTAAATGAGCTTGTGTGCTGATATAGACTTTGTATTGAACCTCAACATATTGGATTGCCTGGTCAGCGAATAAGACCCCCAGTTTTTTAACCCTTTGAGGTTTTTCTGGGTGAACAACTTGTGTGTTTCCTCCTTGTGATTGCTGGGTTTATTTGCCATTTGTATAACTTGGGTTTAACTCTTTGTCATATGCTATCAGACCTGGTTTTATGGTTGATAATATTACAACTGATGAACTGAATCTAATCTAGCATCACACACCTCACTCTAGTTGTGGCTAGCACTGGGATGCCTATTTTGATGGATCCTTGAGTGCCTAGGTTGTACTCCTCACATGATTATTTGAAATGCTTGCTGGTTGTGTTTCTTGGGCTGTGCATCTGTCGTACAGACTTGAGTGTGTTTGATTGGTTCAGTCTTATCAAATAGTTTTAAATTTGGGTCCGATCAGTGATCGTTGTTTTACTTAGGTGCTTTAGGGTGTTAAAGCACTTTGTACCAAACTTCAGATGATTTTTATGTTGTGTACTTGCTAAATAATTTTTATGTTATTATTTGGATATTATCCGTTATTCGATCCGATCTAGTCCGATTTTGTTGATATCCGAACTTGTAGATATCCGAATTTGTGGATTGGATATGGATAATGATTTGTGGATCAGATAACAGATCCGTGTGCACCCCTAGTTTAGTTTTATCTGCCAAAAAGATTACCCTCTTCCAAACTAAAATAAGATTCTTAGGTCACCATATTTACCAAAATACCATCGTCCCAATTGAGAGATCAATAGATTTTGCAGACAAGTTCCCTGATGAAATCAAGGACAAAACACAGTTAGAAAAATTTCCAGGGTGCTTAAACTATGTTTCTGACTTCATCCAAGAGTTGACCATTCTCCACAAACCTTTTTACCAAAGACTTAAGAAAAATCCGCTCCCTTAGACAGATGAGCATACTCAAGTTGTCAAAAAACCTATGTAAAAAATCTTCCTTGTCTCAGTTTTCCTGATGAATCTGCTTTCAAAATAGTTGAAATAGATCCATCTGACTTAGGGTATGGTGGAATTCTTAAACAAAAACTCTCAAAGGACAATTCTAAACAATTAGTTAGATTCACCTCACGATGTTAGAACCTAGCTCAAACAAACTATAGTGCTATTAAAAACGAAATTTTATCTATAGTGCTATGTACCACCAAATTTCAAGATGATCTTCTCAATCAAAATTTTCCCTTATACGCATAGATTGCAAAGCAGCAAAAAATATTTTAGAAAAAGATGTTCAAAATTTAGCAGCAAAGCAAATTTTCACCAGATGGCAAGCCCTTTTATCAATATTTGATTTTGATATTAAATTTATAAAAGGGAACCAAAATTCCCTTCTTGATTTTCTTACTAGAGAATTTTTACAAGGAAAATGAGCAAGAAGGCTTTTCCTTCTTCAAAAGCATCCTATGCCCAACAACTTCAAATCAAAAAGGTTTTATCTCTTAGTGATTGGGGTCAACACCCTAACACTATGAAAAAGTATTCTCAAAAATTTTCCCCTCAACATTATTGTTATTGGGATTATGTTGACGCATGGCAAAATGTTTTCTTTTTCCAAAATAAAAATCATCAACACTCTTGGTTCATATTTTACTGTAACAACTTCAATCTCAATGTTCCCTACTAGTTTAGGGATATATGGTTTTCTTAAAGTGCTGTTGATGAGATCCTCCCAATGGACCTTGTCCCATCATTTCAAATTTTTCAAAAACATCTCAAACAAGAGAGTTCTAAAACAATTGATCCTCTTTTCTAGTTCTTTTGTGCTATGAACTTAGCCTGGACCTTTTCACGGGAAGTCTTTGTTTTCCTAAAGACTCCAAACCAAGCCCCTGACTTGATGCGAGGGTTTAAAGTCAAATGGTGGGATGGCTTCAAGATTGACAAAATCAACAAAAAGTCAATCCTTGACTAGTTGAATTTCCACCCCAACTTTTCAAATTCAAAAGTAGTTCCCCACGATGGGGATCAAGCCCAATTCCTTGTCCAAAAATCAAGAATTCAAAGTGATCTATCCTTAGTCTCCTCTAAGGAAGGAATATGCCAGAAGGCTCAAAGAGGTCCTGTCCCAAATCTCTCAAGATGAAGATGATGATGCTGAAGGAGACTCCAGTTTCGCCAACCAAACCCCTAGCACCTGTCAGGCAACATACTTTCAAGATTCTCAAGACCCAAATACTCAGTATGATGATCTCCACGACTTTTGAGTCTCAAAATTCAAAAAAGCCATCATGACTTCTCAATTCTTGCCCCCTGCCGACCCATAGTGGCAAGGCGCACTCAAGAGTTTAGCTCAAACATCAAAATTTACTTTTCAAAATGTGTAATAGTAAAGATTCTTCACTATTCATCTTTCCAGATGTTCCATTTCTATAGCGGACTCCAAATATTTCTCAATTTCAATGTAATGAAATTTTGTATAAATGGAGTTGTAAGCCTCAGTATGAGGCAGAGGCAATTTTAGCAAGTTTAGGAAGAGAGCACTCACCTGTAAAACTAGAATGAGTTTTCGATTGCTTTGCAAAGTCCCCTGTTCAGTAGAATTTGCTTTGTTTTACAAAGCCCAAATTTGTAAGTTCAAAATTTTTTCAATTAAAGTTTATTCCTCAATCTCTCTTTATGTTGTTATAATAATATTTTAAAAGATTATTTTCTTATCCAATTTATTTTCATGCTTAATTAATGTTATTTTCAATTATTTCTGAGCTATTGCTGAGATCTCCCTTGGGATAGGAATCTGGTATCAGAACTATTAGGCGGGGAAAGAGAGAAAGACATAAGGAACCTCTGGGGTAGTGAAAAGCAACTATGATACTGATAACCTATTGACCTTCGTCCATCATTGTATATGGCTTCCTTTCCAAAAATAACAAGAATGATTAAGATCTTCATACAGAGAAAAAAGAAAAGAAAACTAGAAAATAGAAAGATTAACATCTTTTCATGGATACAAATCTGGGGAAGGAAAGTTTGATTTCCTTAGAGTTTAGTACTTCATAACCACAATCCTCAATGCTAATAAAATCCCCCATAATCCATTGGTAACCTTCTTTGCTTTTCACAGTTTCTAATTAACATTTTGCTTCCCTTGACTTCACCTGAGGATAAAAGGCTAAAAGGAATTAACATCTTTCAAGTGCTATTGCTAAATTACAAGAGGGTAAATTAAATCAGTAATTTTGTGCTTTGATTTGGTTCAGTTGATCTCAATTTGTGTGTTATGCTGGTTGTAAAGCAAGAGTTGCAGGGCTTTACATGCCAGTTTAGATATGTCAGTCAAAGTAAAGGTCTGTCATTTATCCACAAGTATATTGAAATGAAAGAAAGAACAAATGCTTTGTAAAACCTCGTTAGTGTACCTTTTTACCGAGCCTCATGCTATAGTATACCATTTTTATGTACCTCTATATTGAAATGAGTGAAAGAACAGATGCTCTATAAACCTTGTTAATGTACCTTTTTACCAAACCTTGTCTTACCTATATATGTAGAACTGCTATTACAAATTCACATCTTACATAAATTTGAGTGATGTCTAAATTAGTTGGAACCACATGTGACGCCTAACTTGATTTAAATATATAAATTAGGAAATGTATTATTCCCTCTTCATATGTCTTTTTCTTTGTATCTCAAGCATTAGTTTTACTTTTACATTTACCACTGCCTTTGAACAGGGTGGATCAAAATACAATAAAATCAAATATGCTCATTTATCCAGATATAATAAACAAAAGCAATGAAGCACAATTACTTCATTCATTCAATAGGGAGATTTTGTGGTGTTGTATAAACACTTAACAGTTTATACGTTAGTGGTAGGTAGAGTTATTTTCAATTGCTTTCATGTAATCTATGGTATTACTATATAAATATAAATATATATATATATGTATATATTTATATATTTATAGTGTACCATTTTACCAAACTTTGTTTTCATGATTTATGCAGGTGTGTGTTTGTGCATAACATATTTGAAATGACAATGAGGAGGAGTGACTTCTCAAATTTCTAATATCGATCTAACATTGGCACCGTCTTTGAAACTTTTAGAACTATTCAACAACATATGGAACCACAACACAAAACACTAATGAAGAAAACTCCATTTTGGGGTTTGTTTAATGCATATATTGAAGGCCTAATCACACAGGAGTTTTGGAAGAATGACTATGATATTGTTAGCATTGTTGAACGGTATAATAAAAAGGGAAGGTATTTTGATATTGAGGGCAAACATACGAGAATCACTGCTGCAGATTTTTCTAATATTTTTGGATTGCCTAGTGAGGGCATAGAAATCAAACAGGGGAAACGATCAACAAAACCAAACACCCCATTTTTCATAAGGAATTTCATAGGTATTAATAAAGTGACTAAGAGAGTGGTTGAGGACGAATTGAAATTGACATGCACACGGCAAACACAAGTTAACCAAGTTGACTTTGTGCAACTGGTATGCATTTACTTTTGCGTGACCCTATTATTCTGCAATAGCAACACTGTGTTGTCACGGAATATAGTAAGCTATTGTGAAAACATCAGTCAAATGACAAAGTATAACTGGGCGAATGCAGTTGCAGAATTTTTGAAGAGTTCACTTGCAATGAGGCCATCCAGCCAGAGTCTGTAACCGGATGCGTTGCTGCATTACCTGTAAGTGAACTTCCTTTTTTATATACCAACTTGTTCAGTGGAATCCTATAATGCTAATTACATTTGTTTGGTGTTACTAGATATGGTTATGCGATAAAATGCAAATTCTTAAGCTGATTAAGGGAAGGGATCGCATGATTCCTAAGTTTGTATGATGGAATCTAAATGACCTACATGACCGATTGGACTATATTGACTTAACAACCATGAAGGTTTTGTATTTATTTTTTTGGAATGTATCATATGAAAGAAATTTTATTTTTTTGTCTATTATAAATACCCTTGTTATGTATTAATGGTAATTTAATGTTGCAACCATATGACGATGAAGAAGAATATGAGTATGAGGTTCCTAATACACCAGACAGTGAAAAAGGTCATTCAAGGCTTTCCATTAATGGATCCGCACCATTGTTAGAGAAAATAATGGATTTCGAGTGCACTCATGTATCCACTTTGTAAAAGAACTTAGCTAATGGCAATCACCTAATATGTAAATCTAACAGATTGTTGGGTGACATGCCCAATTGGAAACTTTTCCCAACAGAATATTTGGAAGATTATAATAGAGATAATAAACCCGAGAACTTGGGGATGAAAGTGGAGCTACTAGGGAAAGAAAATGAAAAATTAAAGTTTAAGATGTCTGAAATGACAACTCAAAAAATGAGTTGGGGGTGAAAGTGAAGCTACCAGTGAACGAAAATGAGAAGCTGAAGTTTGAGTTATTTGACAAAACAATAAAGTGTGAGAAGGCAGAAGTAGCCGTTGCTATTCTTGAAGAGTCAATATATATTGCTGAAATTGTATTATCTGAGTCTCATGCCGAGGTAATTGCATTACAAATTGAGAATCAAGCTCTAAGTTTGGAAATGGAAAAACTACATAAAAATGAAGTAGTTATTGATATACCATCAGAACGATCCATGATTAGAGGGATCAAACAAAAGGACAAGAACAAAAAAAATTCTAGAAGACTATGATTGCGAACCTCCTAAAAAATTGAGGGTGTCAAAGAGAGCGACCACTATGGTGGATAATCATTAAAATGTGAACAAAGGAGGGATATGTGTTTCTAATGTCAAAGAAGTATGGAAACGAAAACCTGAGTATGATTCTGACTTTGAGATAGACAATCCAACAACGTCAAGAGCAAAAAAAATTGAAAATTTAGATGTTGTAGAGGCTGCACAAAAGAAGAAAGGCACAAGAGATGTGATTGTAGTTGAGAATCACAAGGACACAGTGCCACAAGAATATGAAGTCCTACGGCCTGCAGCAATTAGGCAAGGTACAAAAGATGTGATTGTGGCTGACATAATTGGTTTTAATTGAGGAGTCTCCAATAAACCTGTCAAAATCAAAAGTGGCTGAATATTTGAGTTCTGAAGATGAAGCGACCTTCAAGATGCTTGAAGATTATTTGCAGAAGCCATGCACCAGGTGAGTTATAACAAATGCTATATATATTAATATATTTGTTTTATGTCTAATGTCAAACAATGGACTTTGGTGAATAACAATCGTATTAACAAATGCTATATATTGAAATGAATGAAAGAACAAATGCTCTAGTATCTTATTGTTAATGTACCTTTTTACCAAACCTTGTCTTACCTATATATGTAGAACTTTGACACATATCTTATTTTTTTAATTATTTTAATGGGACCAAATTAATTTGAGGTATGATAAGTGCACCAAAGTAGTACTAATTCATTTATTGTTGCGCATATAATGGCATATATTTGCTTTGTGGGAGTGTGATATTACTGAAATATACAAGCAAGATATTGTAATGTTGGTTGGTGACATAGGGGTGCATTCTAATGTGAGTGTAACTTGTATCTTTTTTATTTTAGTAATTTACGATGGTGATTAGTGTGTTCAAATAAGTAATTGGTGTTTGCACTATGTTAAATTTGGGTTGCAGACCATTGACACATACGCTGCTATTTTTGGGTATACGACAACCACAAGACCATCAAAGGAGAAAACAGTCACACTTCATTGTTGGGTAAGATTCATGTCCGCCTATTGTTTGAAAACTAATTTAGATACATATGTACCCATGTTGCTTTGGGCTAGAGCATTAGCCAAATTAATGTTAGATTTCCTATTCAATATGGTATACATGAGCTTCTTAAGAAAGGGGATTCTGGTCAAATGAGGCAAATCTTGTACGATAGACTTCTAAAGGTCCTTGCTCAGAATGATTTTGTGTTTTTTTCCAATGAATCACACTAGTGAATATCACTTCACGCTATTGATACTTAGAACTAGCGACCAAGTGTGGCATCATTATAATCCATTTTCGTGTAGAGGTGATGGAAATCGGGATCCTTGTCATTCAAATGCTATAAAATTGGTAAGTGATTAAATTGATGCAAATATTATTGACTACTATTGCTGTCTTCTACTCAAGTAATTGATATGGGTGAATGCAGCATAAAGAGGTGACAAATTTCCTTAGATGCAATAAAGAATGTGCACCCAGAGTTTTAAAGGTTGGAATGGGGTAGAGAGATTTTGTGACGGATGGGACAGCCCACACTGTGAACATGCCATTTGAAGATTGTGAAAAACAACATTTGAGTTTCTAAAACATGCTAATATTGAGTATCTACTTATGCGAAGCCCAGTATGCCCACAACAAAATGAGGGGACATAAGTATTTTAGAATTTAGGTGCATGTACAAAAATATTCAAATATGCATCATATAGTGTTCTAACAGTAATGAGTTTTTTTCTAGGTTGGATTGCAGCTTGGTAGTGATGTACTATATGGAGACTCTATCAGAAGGAAGGGTGATAGACAACCACTTTGAAGACTGGGAAATGACAGAAATGAGGGCTAAGGTGATATCAAGGTTCATGAATGCACCTAAGTTTGTGTTCGCTTATGTGAAGGTACAAGAAAAATATCAATCGCTCAAGATGATAGCAAAGTGATGACAATCTCATTCATCATGTTGACTCATTAAGATGGATTTTTGTTAAGAATATTGATTTTTTTTTTTTTTTGGGATCTTATTGGATTGTTTCTATGAATTTTTTTAACATGATGGTTTGATTGGAATTTTTTTTTTTATAATAAGGTATGGATATCAGTGACCATTGCATTGAATGAAGATGTGCTGATATTTTACTTATGATATGGGTTGTGATATGATATGTGCAAAGCACTATTGTATGCAAATGAGGTTTGAGAGACATTAATGCCCCAAATTTGAATGTTTGGGATTTAGATTAAAGAACCTGACCAACATTAATGTCATTTTTGTTTAGTGTATATCCCATTTTAGTAGACTTTTGTCTGGTAAAACTTCTGAGTACATGTAAATTGATAATCTTCCATGCTTAAGCTGTGAATTGAGAGATTTGTACAAAAATGAAGCAAAAGGAAAGAAACAAGTAGAAGAGAAAATCAAAGAATTTATTATTTATCAAAAATTTGAATGAAATTCTGTCTAATTATAACAAAATGTTTTATTAAAAACTAATAGAGTCTAAAATCATCCTACTTATTATTCTAAGAGATATCTTATTGAGGCCTTGAAGTCTAAAAGCCTCTTTATAATTCCTAAATATTGAAACCACGCACACAATTACACACGATCTGGGATCGATCTGATATAGCCTTAACTTTATATGGTCTTGGTGTGTGCAGTGCAAATATATATATATATATATATAGAGGGAACGAGGAGGGGACAACAGTGGAAAGAAACTTAGCAATTGGCAGATATGGCTTCCAATATTTAATTTGTATGCCCCAGCTGAATGTATTAATGATAGATCAATATTAATCCTACATAACCTTTTTGTTAATATTTATGATTGGACATTATACATCAGTCATGCAATATATGGTATATATATATGAAGAGGTTCTTAAGAGGGATTAATTTGGTAAGACTGGTACATTTATATATGAAGACGTGTTTAAAATATCTTGTTTTTAGGATACTGCAATACCCCAAATAGTGAAAGAACCTAATCAAATGACACCAATTTTTTATTTTGTTTTACCTCATTTTGGGTTAGAAATACCATACTTTTTTTAACTAGTTAATGTGTAACGACCCGTACTTTCATAAATACATTTTTAGATGGGGCCAAGGCTAACTTTGGGTTCTAGTAAGATTTTAGTTTTGACCTTGGGTCCGTTAGGAAGGTCTCGAGCTTACAAGTTCGTTGACATGCGGCATGCCCCGTTTGGAAGTACAGTTTGGAAGTTTTAAACGTGACAAGAGGCCAAAAGTTGACTTTTTAAGTTACTTGGTTTTCGGAGTAGACTTTGACATGGTTGCATAGAGATCAACTCCACGAGTTCGTAGACACGAAGTACGCTTCGAACGGAGCTACAGTTTAGAAGTTCCGGAGGTTTAAAGTAAGGGCCAAACTTGTAATTCTGGTTAAGTGGCATTTAATTTCTAGAAAATTTTGAAAATTTCTCTCTCTCCCTTATTTCTTCCCCCTCGCGCAGAACACCCCTCAGCCCGTGACTTCTTTCTTCTCCTTCTCCCTTGCACCATACCACCTCCACAAACCAGCCTTCACCGATCGTTCCAACCGCCCAGACTCACCGGCGACACTCTCCAGGCGTCGATCAGCTACCCCAGTGACACGCCCCGACCCTCGGGCACGTGCCTAAACTGCTGAACCTGAAAACTGTTCCTTGTGGGCCCTGTTTCTGAAACTGTGAGTCATGAATAATAAAATAATTTACTGAAATCACGGTAACTTTACAAAAGCACGTTTATAAAAATAAGCTGTAAAACGTTTACATAAAAATCAAACTGTAAATAACTTTCAAAACGCTGCTGGTCCCACTGCCTCGTCTTCTCTCCACTGCCTCCTCAGCCTGCAAGCCTGCAAAACCAAACCCTGCACCCAACCACAGGTGCACCGGGTTTACACACAAACTCGGTAAGCTCACTAGAGCCCGTATGAGTGAAATCTAACTGAATCTCAAATTAACTGGAATAAAATACTCAATTCACAATCCATCTTAAACCTCAAAACACAATCAAGCCTCAAGTCACCAAACACAAATCTTATCCTGATTACCAAATCCTCTAACCAATCAGTTCCACTGTACCAAACTGTAATACTTATATTTATCCTCAATTCACCCTCTAAACTGCAATAACCTCGAAACCATCCACGAGATCCTTACTTGGGATCCAACTAGATCCTCCAACTGGGATCCACTAATCCTCGAACAATAACCACTGATCCTTATTTAGAATCCAACTTAATCCTCAATTGATACCCACTGATACTCCAATCTCATACTTAGGCCCTTAACCTCAAATAATCCTTAACACCTCGAGATCTG
>QANT01002707.1:0-36093 GCA_003254885.1 Purshia tridentata
AATTTACCTCCAGCGTGCATTATATTTACCTTATATTACATGAAATCTACAATATAGTTTGGTTTCTTCAATGTTTTTTATAAATGTAATAGATAATATGTTAAATAAGTATATGGTAAAGTTTCATTTCAAATTTCCATTGTTTGATAGCAATTTCCGTCGTTTTTGTCTAAACCCTAGCGAAATCGAAATTCGATCGAAATTTCCGTCGAAATCGAAATTACACTCCTTGGTTGTACCCTCACAATGGTTTAATTTGGGAGGGTACCCCATAAAAATGTTGTATGACAAGCGAAAAGAAATAAGGCATAAAGGACGTGTTTGTGAGATGAGATTGGAGGAGTCTAAGTGTGTATTTATTGAGAGAAAGGAGTCAAGTATTGTTGTAGTGAGAAACTTTACTCATTTTCTTATATCAAATGAAAAAAGCAATTGCAAGTTGTAGTGTAAGTATATAAAGTTGAGGAAGGAACTGGGGGAGGGGGGATTAGCTAGGCACAGAATTCTATATATTGGAATATGAATTGAATGGAGTATGGTCATCGCTATCACAACATGATCTAACTATATATCTCTAAATGGCCATGTCTTGGACTGTAGCTGTGAATGTACATAACATCCCTGCCTCATAATGAAGGATAAAGTGAAATCCATGTGGGCTAATATGTAATATGAATTAGTGTCATTAATTGCATGCAACATGTATCATACATTGAAAGATTAATGTGGGATATGATTATATATACTGGATCGATCGTTTGAGTTATAGACAATATATAGGCATACTCGATATGGTTCCAGTAGGTTCCATATGCGCCAAAACAACATGCAAATATGCAATGCAATGCAATATCAAGGACTGATCTGTGATTGAGTGAGAGACAAAACATTGAAAATATCGATCCTCCTGAACAAAGGAAGTTTCGTTTTATTTATCAGAAGGAAGTTTCAAAGCTGTAGCAACCTTAATTAAGCCCGTTTGGGATTATAGTGAGAGACCCAAAAACTGTTTTGAGTGACAATTCTAGATTACTCACGACAGTTTTGGTGTTTGGTAAAAATTCAAAAACTGTAGTGAGTGACTATTTGAGGTCACTCACTATAGATATTCACTACAGTTTGAAACCTGTTTTTCAAAAGTGTAGTGAATGACAATTGTGGCCAAAATTATTTTTACCCAATCTATCCTTACTTTTTTAATAAAATGACAACCATTATCCTCCTTTTTTAACTATGGTATATATATGATGTATGTGATGGTGGATGTACTTTTAATATGACTATTTTATATTGATCTTACTAATTATAATATTTTATTAGTACCATTAAAATTAAAATATTCCCACAAAAAAAATATGCATACTTATTTAATAATTTTGTTTTGTGGTCTATAATTTTAATGCTAATATAAATTTGTAGACCAAAAATTATAAACTAATAAAATGTCTTTTGTTCAAATAAATAAGTCAAAAAACTTTCGGAATCATATCCATTTTAGTAATTATGAATAGTCACAGCAGTTTTATATTATAATTTACCAAACACCTTCATACTGCTCCTGTACTCACAGCACTTTTGAAAACATAGTTTACCAAACACTCAGTTGACATTACTTCACAGCTGTATTACTTCACTACAATTTTTTCTCACTACAATACCAAACTAATTACTCTCCCCATGTTGACTTTATTTGTATATATATTGGTAGGTAGCAACCCTGTTGTATCTACTTCTTCATGCCCAAGTACACTGCCCTTAACTCTTCCTATTCCTCATGCAAAACCAATTCAAGGTAGGTGTTAAACGTGTCCTAATCATATATATGTATATTTCATGCAACTGTACATGTAACAGCTCTTCTCTTTTCTTTCCAAACTCTCTTGGCCTTTTTAATCAACCAAAACCTCTTTGAACCCTCTAAGTTCCTCCGTCCTTAAATATACATACTTTTTAATTAGAATTCAACGTATATGTACTACTTCATTTATATATAATTAAGAGTCAAATACAAAATCTAGCTAACCACTTTTTACAACTATATATGACTATATGTTACAAGGAGGATGGTAGGTATATATGGCTGCCTAAATTAATTAATAGCAGAGGGTGTACAAGCTTGACACTAATAACTAGGAAATTTTATAGCCCTAATATGCAATTTTAAGAGTAATAGTACAATAATACTAGACTATGAAATTTGTTCATCAAATAATGAACTAGTATCTTAGTTCTATAGCATTTGCATATATATACCAAAAAATTCTAAAGGGAAAAGTACTTAATTATTATGGTCCTCAAAGTACAAAGTAAATTTGTTCTTCTCCTTTTTATATTTTAAAAGCTTTAAAAGTTTCATTATGTATATGCTTAGGTCGAGGAAAGGACAAGGCTAACAAAATTTTGTTTTTGTAACTGTCTGAATTAAAGTTAAAAAAATGAAAAATAAAATAAAAAACAGAGAGTTGCCTCACAAAGGAACTAGTGCATGCAGTAAAAGCTTACTTGTCAAACTTTGAACCACCTAACCAAACCAGCCTCCTCCTTTGTCCCAATTCACAGGACAAAGCGTGGCTCACCTTCCCCTTATTTAACACCCCCACAAATCCAACCAAAGCCAAACTTCATATTGTCACCACACACTCAGTCTTCACTCCTCACCTTCAGTGCTAGACCTCTGTTTTGACTTGTAGAGCTCAAAGAGATCAAGTTTTTAAGCAATTCTTGATCGAGTTGGGTCTCTGAGTTTTAATTTGGACAAGAAATGGCTGGTACTGGATTGTTTGCAGAGATATTGGATGGAGATGCTTACAAGTACTACTCGGATGGGGAGTGGAAGAAATCCTCTTCTGGTAAACTTGTTCCCATCATCAACCCCACTACAAGAAAGGTTCAGTACAAGGTTCAAGGTGATGATCATCTTCAACCATGTTCATGGTTTTCCATTTTAAAAGCTTGATTTTTTTCAATTTGTACTATAATTAATGCTTAAAGCTTTCTTTTTGGTTAATTATTGACAAGATTACAATTACCCTTTATTTGGTTGCCGCAGCTTGTACACAAGAGGAGGTCAACAAGGTCATGGAAACAGCGAAAACTGCACAGAAATCGTGGGCAAAGACCCCACTTTGGAAGCGAGCAGAGCTCCTTCATAAAGCTGCTTCTATTCTCAAAGAACACAAAGCTCCAATGGCAGAGTCCCTGGTTAAAGAAATTGCTAAGCCTGCTAAAGATGCAGTTACAGAGGTACATATATAACTTGTCATGTTTTATGCACGCAAGCTATGTTCTTTCTTGTTTGATTTCTATAAACAATTTGGTTTCAAGTTGATGGATATGGAAATTTTGTCTTCTATGAAGGTTGTGAGGTCTGGGGATTTGGTGTCTTACTGTGCTGAAGAAGGAGTTAGGATTCTGGGAGAAGGGAAGTTCTTGGTGTCTGATAGTTTTCCTGGAAATGAGAGGACCAAGTTCTGCCTCACTTCCAAGGTATATTTTTTTTTAATACTTTTTGTTTTTAGTCTTCAATTTGATGATTTAGTCATCTTCATCTCTTATTTATTGAATATTAATTCCCCGCTCCCCCCATATGTTAAGACTAAAAGTCTAAATAGATGAAATAAGCATAAATAGCTTGGTTTGGTGTTATCTTATGAAGAACAAAGATGATGTCAGCTCAAAACAAATTTCTACCAGAAATTGGAAGTGTCTACGATAAACAATTATCAGTAGACCTTAGTTTAGAACTCATTAAACCATAAAAGGAGCTGGTAGAGAGGTTGTTTTTTGTGATGCTATATTATCTTTACTTAGTTGCATGCACTTTTCGTCTGAAACTGGAGCAAATGGAAAAGATGGAAAACTAACACTCTTTTTTTGAAACTATTTTTGTTACAAATTTGGCCCCTTTTTGTTTCCTTCACCATCATTTACTTCTACTCTTTCTTCAAATTGATGTACTTTTGAAAGAGTTTCTTCCGATTGATGAATTGATGTGCCTCCATCATGTCAGATAAATTATAGCATTTTACAATCATTATTTAGTGTTTCGATCTGCTTATAACAGTACTTTTTCTTTGAACTTAAATATAGCTCAGGGTGACTGTTGAACTTAAATATATTCTTTGTTTCAACAACACATCATATACCTCTGAGACTAATTTGATCTTATGGGGACATCTCACATATCAATATCCTTATTTGTGTGAAGTTTTGTTGAATGCAACTACATTATTTTGATTGCAGATTCCACTTGGTGTGATTTTGGCCATTCCACCATTTAACTATCCTGTCAACCTTGCTGTATCGAAAATTGCTCCTGCACTGATTGCTGGGAACTCCCTTGTTCTCAAGCCTCCAACTCAGGTATTACCAATCCATGGAATTACAAATTGATTGAGCAGTTAACACTAGAATGCATGAGGTGGGGTTTGGCTTGAGGATGCAAATCGTTCTTCACTTACCTTTAATTTTGAACTTCTCAGCCGTAATTGTATGATAATAAAACCAGAAAGGTGGAAGCTGGCCTACTATGTAAACTCATGCAGAAGTGCATTTCTGATGACGGGACTTCTTTACAAATTCTGTCCAGAACACTTAATGAGAATTTTGTTTGATGATTTCTCATAAGCCTCTGAAACTTACCTACTAACTTCCTTCTAGGGTGCTGTTTCTTGCCTTCATATGGTTCATTGCTTTCACTTGGCTGGTTTTCCCAAAGGTCTTATTAGCTGTGTCACTGGGAAAGGATCTGAGATCGGCGACTTCCTTACTATGCATCCTGGAGTGGACTGTATTAGGTAATCCCGGCCCAGATTATTCTTCATTCATACTACATTAGTTTCTCCCTTTCCTTGTCTTGATATATAGTTACTGATGAATTCTGGTTTCTCAGCTTCACTGGTGGTGACACTGGTGTTGCAATTTCCAAAAAGGCAGGCATGATCCCTCTTCAGATGGAGTTGGGAGGTAAAGATGCCTGCATTGTGCTTGAAGATGCAGACCTAGATTTGGTGGCGGCAAACATAATTAAAGGAGGCTTTTCTTACAGGTGAAGGAAATTAAATATGTCTTATGCTTGCATAAGGCACCTTAGTAGTTAAATTACTTCTACTGCAATCCATAATATGCAACTAATAAGATTTATCGTTTATTTTCTTGGTACTCAAACAGTGGACAAAGATGTACTGCTGTTAAGGTTGTGTTGGTGATGGAATCCGTTGCTGATTCCCTTGTGGAGAAAGTGAAGGCCAGGGTGGCAAAATTAACCGTTGGGCCGCCAGAGGATAACAGTGATATCACTCCAGTTGTTTCTGAATCATCTGCGAATTTTATTGAAGGGTTAGTTGTGGATGCAAAACAGAAGGGAGCAACATTTTGCCAGCAGTATAAAAGAGAGGGCAACCTTATCTGGCCTTTGTTGTTAGATAATGTCAGGCCTGATATGAGAATTGCATGGGAAGAGCCATTTGGTCCAGTTTTGCCAGTTATTAGGATTAGTACTGTGGAGGAAGGAATCCACCATTGCAATGCTAGCAATTTTGGACTCCAGGTAACATTTATTTTGCTTTCTCCGCTTACATAACATACTGTCAAATCCAAAACACAATGGTTTTTTCAGCTGCCATTGTTGAACTTATACAACTATACACTCTCATAAAATATTGAGTCATGAGTAAATTAAATGCAGGGCTGTGTGTTCACAAAGGACATCAACAAAGCAATTTTGATTAGTGATGCAATGGAGACGGGAACGGTTCAAATAAACTCTGCACCTGCTCGTGGACCAGATCATTTTCCTTTTCAGGTGAACTCTTTAGAAACCCACAAAATTTATTGACAACCAGTACCACCACTTCCTTCCAAGGCCATCATCTTGATGAAATTTTGTAAATGCTTGATGAATTGACAGGGTATCAAGGATAGTGGAATTGGGTCACAAGGAATCACCAACAGCATCAACATGATGACCAAGGTCAAGTCCACTGTGATCAACTTACCAACCCCTTCTTACACCATGGGTTAGTGTTATAGTCAGTGGCAGCTACTTAATATGGTGTGGATAACTAGTAAAATGTGCAAGTGAATTTTAGGCTGCAGACTATAAATGTCATATTCGGCAAATGAAGTTGAGAAAGGTGAATAATGGGGATGTTGAGAAAGGTGAATAATGGGGATACTTGCTCTGCATCTTGTGCTACCTGATGTTTTAGCCATTGCAAGAACTTAGGCTTCTGTTTTGTACCAGTTGGCTATGTTAGCAGATGGTTTGGAAACTTTGTTAATAAGAACTTGGGGACTTGTACTACTTTACTGTGCTGGTGTGCAACTCATAGTTTGATAAGCATCTCACTGCATGTGGAAGAAGAACCAAAGAATCACCCATCCTGGGCCTGTTTCAAGGTTCAAAATGGGCTGTTGTTGGGCAGTGTAGTATCATTTTCGGGCTAATTTATCCTAAATGAATGCGAATATGGAAGACCCAATCGGCAAAATTGAATAAAATTTTAACAGTCTAAAAATATTTAACATATTTAGAGATTAAAAAAGAGTAATTATGCAAGGCTTTGAGCTGGTGGGTGACACCAACTACACTTACATGCGCGCATGAGCTGTGTGCCATAAAAATAACAAGTCAATGCTGAGAATCGTGTCAGACTGTAAGGCATTTAGCTTCACAACCATCTGAGGATATACTAAACAATTTGAAATGGTAGGTAATAAGTTGGAGGGAAATGCACTTAGTTCCATTGAGATTGGCTACCTAGTTTATAAAAAGCATGCTTATAGGCTTTTCTGGT
This sequence comes from Purshia tridentata, assembly GCA_003254885.1. Taxonomy (NCBI): domain Eukaryota; kingdom Viridiplantae; phylum Streptophyta; class Magnoliopsida; order Rosales; family Rosaceae; genus Purshia; species Purshia tridentata. Next base: position 6,798 of record QANT01002707.1, read on the forward strand.
AACTGACATTAACCATGAGATGAAAATGCATGCATGTCTAGGCTTTTCTTTTTGCCTCATCTTGTTATCAGGAGTTATACTTATTGCCTATGGAATGGAATATGCCTGCCTGCTGTTGCTTCTCATCTTTAATTAAATACGAGACATTGAAGTGGATTCAAATATTTAAGTAGAATTTCCTAAAGGCTAAAGTTGACTTTAATTAATACTAATATTTAAGAGGTGGCCAGTGTCATAAATTCATGAATGCATGAGTTGAAACTGATCTCAAGTCTGAACCCTCTTTAATTGTTACATTCTGGTTGATTAACTAGAAACACATATGCATATAGATCCACTTTTTAATTTTTTTTAATTAAATGACATCGGAACACGAAAGTTGATATGTATTAAGATTGAATAATATTGCATTTGAAATTTGAGATGCCAAATCGAATTCCTGATCATCTGCCAGGCAGATCAAAGTTGGCTTAGAATTCTGCTTTGGACTGATTGATTGATGGAAGGGAGTTGGAATATTTTGAGCATATATATATATTTATATATATTTATATCTGATATGGGATTTGGAAAAATAAACATGCTTTTGTATTGTCTCCAAAATGATTGAAGAGGTGGACTACTTAGCCCAAAAAGGAATAAAAGAAAGATGAAGTTATGCATAAAGTGGCAGCTCCAGATAACCTACTTGTACATCTTGTAATCTGTGATTGAAGTTCATATATATTAGTCATTTTCCAAGTGATTCTTGGATTGGGCATCTGGGCTTAGCCTCACTTGGGCCCTTATAATGATGCTTAGTGAATTGGTTATATGTTATTATATGTATATTAGGGTATATGAGGTGTAAAGAGAGCCTATCAGCTGAAGAAAAGTGTGCATGTGATTGGTTGAAGACAAGGACATATACCTACATCTTAATTTTGGACATGCCAATGAGGACTTCAATTTTCAATTCCTCTTTCTTATTTGAATTAATTGATCTAGAATCCCACCGAAAAATCTATATCAGCAATGTCAAAACTTTTCCTATATATTCATACCTTAACTCAAAACCACAAACCCTGGGCAAGAGGGTTGTAATATACTTGAAATTATGAATGAAAAGAAATGAAGTAACAATAAACAAAGAACCAAACCTTTTTTATTACTAATAATAAATATAAGATGGAGGAGTTTATATGTATTAGAAATGAAATATTAATAATAGCATGTCTACCTAGTTCCTAACATGAAAAATAAATTAATGGATTTCTTGGGATTCTTTACCAAACCCTATACATTACATTTAGACCTCTTCTCTCAATTCAGTGTTGAAGATTATAGTCTCCAGTAGTACACAACTGGAGCATGAAATTCCATAACCCATTTTAAAAACCCATATAACCCATTCGGTATTAATTAATTTTGCACATTGTCAATCTAATATATGTAAATCTTGAACAAGTCATACTGGGATTTTATATAGATATGTTTTACTTTTTCCTCTTTGTTTAATACGGATGGAGATATGAAACAGAGCAGAGAGAGATTACGTGACAATATCAAGTTCTGCTTTCATTTTTAATAATGTAATTAAGAACTAAGAAGCACCCCACTACATTATACCAGATTGCCAGAAATAATTTCATTGGGAATACTATTGCAACTTTTTTATTTGGGTCTACTTACTCTACTACTCTACTCTACATGAGAATGAAATACTTTATAAGGATATTATTTCTTCTGTGACTCCAAGGCATATTAAATGGATATATATGGAAATTAGTGCTTATATATTATTTTTTGTTTTTTAAACCAAATTATTCTGTTTGATATAATATAACCGTGAACTTATTCATTTTGAGTTTAACAGCAAATTATCCTCTCTTGTATTGTATAGCATAATAAATTTATCAAAAGAATTTATTATAGAGTATGAAAGCACCCCAAACAAATCGCGGAATATGGGAAAGATTAAAACCGTGGCGGCTAAATATGCGCGAGTAGTAATCTAATACCTCGCTTTGGATGAGTGACGTTAAACCGATTTGTGTTTGGCAAGATTAGTAATTTCCAAGGCCAGCTAGCTGTACAGCCTGTACCAGATGGTAATTAATTGTATTTGTTAAGTTGTTTTGTTATATATCAAAATTCATATGAGGGTGTTTGTGGCATTTACAGCACGCGTGAAATTGAGTAGCGAGTGTGACTGGCCGAAAATGCGCGACCAAGTGGAACTGAAAATGATGGCTCAAACGACGACGCAGAGCGTGGTACGGACGGTAAGTACTAGAAAGATTTAAGTTCGAGTATGTCTTACTGTTTTTTTTTCTCTAAAGAAAAACCGTTAAATAGAGTGTGTCTTACTCATTTTTTGTTTTATGAACAAATTTACTGTAAAAGTAAAACTATTGTTTTATCCTAATTATATTTTGAGAATATGTGGCTGGCGTCATTTTTCGCTTTAATGTATGTGAAATTTTTGAGATTTGCTTATTTTGCAATCATGGGTAAATTTGTAAACCCATCAGTTTTCTTACTTACGATTTAATAACGTGGCAGCTTTAGATTGGATGAGTATATATGGTTTGATCATTTGGCATAAAGATTAGAACTGCCTCATCACTACAACATCATCAAATTTATAAATAGCCACAAAATATAGGAAAAAAAGTATCCTACGCAAATTAAAAATATTATTGTGTAATTGTGCTGTATCATAAACATGTTGTTGAATTTTGTTTGAGTGTGTTGACGTTTTTCTCTTTGATGAAATTTGAAAGTGAAGTTTGGTTTAATTAGTAGCAAGCAACAGAGAAAAAAAAAGAAAAAGGCAAAGAAGAAAGTGACGGGTGACGGGTGACGCGCATCCAGCACAAATTTGATACAATACTACATACCATAACAAAACCCTCCTCTCCGCACTCACACTCAGGCAGTCTCTGAGCAAGGGCCACACAGACAGACATAGTCAGGACTCACACCCAAACAAACACCCCCTGTCACTCTCTCTCTAAACTTTTCCTATTTAATATCTCCCCTCCAAACAAAACCGCAATTCGCCAATGCTTTCGCAACTACTCTGAAACTCCACTCAAAACCCCTATTTCTTTGAGTCTCAAATCTTCTCCATTCATTTCTATCTATGCAGCCTTGTAGCAGAGAAATGCAAGAAATGAACTCCTTACTAAACCCACCTTCTTCCTCCCAACTCTCTCTCCAAGACCTTCACCACTCGAGGCCTCAAATCCATACCTCTCACTCTCAGATGCACCCTCAACTTCCCTCTCACTTCGACTCCGCTTCCCACGACGACTTCCTCGAGCAAATGCTCTCCTCCCTCGGCCCTTCCTCCTGCTCATGGCCCGACGAAACCACCACCCCGCCGCCGCCCTCCAGCTCCCAAAATAATGTCGTCTTCACCTACGACGACTCCGCCACCCTCGCCTCCAAGTTCCGCAGCCAGCAGATCACCGCCGGCGCTGGCGCTTCTAAGTCCCCTTCCTCTTCCGCCGCCGCTGCCGCCGCCATGATGCTCCAGCACCAGCTCATGATGTCCAGGGGAGGCGGAGGCTCTGCCGGAGCCGCCGATTCTGGCTTCGTTCCGATGGCCTTGTCTCTAGGGAACGGAGACTTTGACCGCTCCCACAACGACGTCGTGGACGGCTCGTCTTTTAAATCTCCCAATCAGGTGAGTTTGGCTTATTGTCTCTCCGTCTGAATTCTTCTATGGCATAAATGTAAATAATGGAGAACTGTTGGGGGTTGATATCGTATTTGATTGCAGGGAAGTGAGGGTGCAGGACGGCTCGTCTTTTAAATCTCCCAATCAGGTGACTTTGGCTTATTGTCTCTCCGTCTGAATTCTTCTATGGCATAAATGTAAATAATGGAGAACTGTTGGGGGCTGATATCGTATTTGATTGCAGGGAAGTGAGGGTGCTAATTCAGTTCAAGCCTTGCTGAATGGGTTCGCTGGATCTTTGCATGGGGGGGCGACTCAGGCTCAGCAGTTTCACCACCCCCAGGCCTGCCCACAATTTCCTTTTATATATGAAATTTATTTTGGATCTGTTTTGAATTTGGTTATAATTAATGAATTATGTACTGCAGGCGCAGAATTTTGGAGGGACAGCTATGAACCAAGGTTCGGCGAGCGGGTCGGGTGGGGCAGGGCCCGCACCGGCACAACCCAGGCCCAGAGTGAGGGCTAGGAGAGGTCAAGCCACTGACCCACACAGCATCGCCGAAAGAGTACGTCCCATAGCCACCTTCTTCTTAATTTCTTTGTTTGTTTGTATTCGTTTTTTATTCTGAAACTAATGGCTAGTGTCGCAGTTACGGAGGGAGAGAATTGCAGAGAGAATGAAGGCTCTGCAGGAGCTGGTCCCCAATGCCAACAAGGTAACGTTAATTAATTAGCAATCATACTTTGTAATTAATTCATTTTCAATTAATTAACATATATAATTATTAATTATGGTTGTTCATCAATTCATTTTATTATTCTGTGGGGATTGAATGATCCTTCTATACTACTGGGGAAGGTGATCTCCTAATTCCTGTGTGTTTCACATTGGACACGTGTCAGATATCTAGTAGGGGTACTGGGGTAGTGCATTTTTATGATATTCATGGGTTCAGACTGTTCCTCGCCGACCTAAATGGCGATTCATTGTTCAAATAGGCAAAATGGACTCGTGGAGCATTCGAAATTTTAATTACTAGATAATTGTTATATAAACTTTTTTTCTTTTTTTGTATAATAAAAAATAATAATAATGGATAAACTATGCTAGGTAGCAATACTTACTGGAGCGCAAGTAATTAGGTATTTTAACATGTATGTTAGTATTTATGGGAATTAGGAAATTATTTATCAATATAGTTTAATGAATTTGATCTGGTTCTGGAATGACAGACAGACAAAGCTTCAATGCTGGATGAGATCATCGATTATGTAAAATTCCTCCAGCTCCAAGTGAAGGTAATGCATTGCTTCCCTCTTTCTACCCCTTTTCTATTTTTATTATTATTATATAAAAATAAAACATTTGTGGTGAATTTGCTTAATTAATTAAAGAAAAGGAAGGATTCCCTGGTTGACATTGTTTGTTAGATAATGATAATTAAGTAATGAATTTGTGTGTAAAGTATGCATGTATGGTGTATGGGAATATGAATTTTCTTTTTATTCTTTGTTGAATATATAATTGGATACAACTGCAGGTTCTGAGCATGAGCAGGTTGGGCGGTGCAGCAGCTGTTGCTCCTCTTGTTGCTGATATGTCCTCTGAGGTAAAATTAATATTAATTTAATTACCATAGAGGTCCATAACTAACTAGTTAATCAAAATTTCGAATTATTTATTTGTTTTGGAAAAACCATCATATTCACATTTCCTATTCAACTACAACTAGTACTGTACCTACCCGCCTGAAACACAAACCTCATATGTAAGGCCGAAATTCTCTATCAGACTATCACTGCAAAACGACAAAACAAAAGCAGCACGCGTGCCCACTTTCTCAGATTCCTCTCTCTCTCTCTCACTCACTTTTCATAACCAGACATACACACAGCTCTCTCTTTTGGCTTGTCCTTTCCCTTTCAGTCTCTCTAAATTTACACAAAAAAGAAGTACTAATAAAAATAATAATACCACCATTTTTTTTGGTCTCTAGGGTGGCGGTGACTGTATCCAAGCCAGCGCCAATGGTGGGGCCCGGGGACGCAGCTCTAACGGCAACCAAACGGAGTCATCAAACGACAGCATGACCGTCACGGAACACCAGGTTGCCAAGCTCATGGAGGAGGACATGGGCTCCGCCATGCAGTACCTCCAGGGCAAAGGTCTCTGCCTCATGCCCATTTCCTTAGCCACCGCCATCTCCACCGCTACGTGTCACACCAGGAACCCCCTCATCCACAACGCCACCAACAACAATCAGGTCATCGCATCCAACGGTGAAGGGCCGTCCTCTCCCAGCATGTCCGTGTTGACTGTCCAGTCAGCCACGATGGGTAACGGTGGGGTTGACGGTTCCGTTAAAGACGCTGCCTCCGTCTCCAAGCCGTGACTGACGGCGGCCTTTGGTTTTGGTTTTACTTTTTAGAGACAATTCAAAGAAAGTGACGTGGACTCCAAGGCCGTCGTCTAAAGTCTACGAAAATAAGGTCTCAGGGTGCTTTATAATCGCACGACGCCGTATTTGCGTAGACTTTGGCTAAAGCCTAAAAAGCTAACCTCAACGACAACCACCAGATCCCTATGAATCCCCTTTTTTATTTAAAAGGTTTAGGGGTTCCTTTGTTTTTATTAAATGACTTTGTTGCCTTTCTTTTTTTATTTTATTTAATTGCAATATCGTTGGTTAACTTGGTTCTAATGCGAGCATGTTTATCTTGAAAATCATAATGTTATTATGAAATGATTAGAATTTAATAATAATGAGGGAATTATTATTAATAATAAGGACAAAAGGTGTCTATCTATCTAAAAGGAGTATATATATAAAGGAGTAGGTAGGCAGCTGCCATCGAAAAAGGAAAAAGAAAAGAGTAGGCAAGGCAGGTATTGCTATTAGGTTTGCGCAGTTTTGTTTTTGTTTTGGGTCATTGTGTGTGGGGTTTGGACTGAGTCACTCAGTAAGCCACTATTGCAAGGTGGACTAGATGTTTAGTCAACTGAATGTCTTATATTTTTCTTGCAATTGACCGTGACTGTATAAAAGGACGGGGATGTAATTTGGTTTTGAGTAAACACTTGGGCCCTGTTTCATTTGTGGAGTTAAATATTTTACAAGTGGAAGACAATGCAAGATTCTTATCAATGTTGGACAAGATTCTCATTCAGCAAAAATTATTTTCCAAAGGATGTATTTACCAAATATGGGAATACAATTATTTTTCACTTTATTTTGTTACAATTTGTAATGCCTTTCCCCAGGAGAGGATAACACAGTCATTAAAATATAAAAAAAGAAAACAAAGTGAGGGTGGGATAAGTGGAATTAATTGTTTGTGAATCAATCAAGTATTGTGTCACTGAATTGACCATTATGACGCGGATCACAACTACTTTCCTAGTTATGGAGGTCCAATCATTCTTCATTATTTGAATTTTGAAACATTACTTTGACCACCTCCTTCGTGCATATGAAATTTAATCACCTCACATCATATTATACAATTTAATTACTTGAGGCTTCACATGAATTTACCAAAATCAATCCTTAATCATGTAATCAAAAGTCTCTATCATATTCGATATTTATAATACAATACAATATGTAGTTGCGATTAGGTAACTATCATAATTTATTTATTATTCATAAAGATTAATAAGTACGTGGTATTCTTTGTTGAGAATCGCAAAACGACAATTCATATTATATATATCTTTTACTTCTTTATTTTATTATCATGATCTACTTAAATCAAATATATAATTAACGGTTAGAAAAATTACAGATCAAGTTATTTTTTTGTTACACAACAACTTACATGATTATTTTCTAAACGGCACTAGTCAAATACATGTAATCACTCACACAATATATATTAAAAAAAGATTAATACAAGTGAGAATTCAAATTTAAGATGTTTGAATTTGTTATTCATATAAATAATGTTAGGTCAGAAAACATGATGACTAATCAAGCCAAATTGAACATGGGTTTGATGTGAGCATCTATGAGTTTACTTTATTTATTTATTCCTGATAAGAAACTTTTATTATATGACCGAATTAGAAATCTAAAATCTAAAATCATCAATTTTATTCTTTTTTGTACGTATAGTATAGTGAATAAATTAGTAGCCCTATTAGTATTAACATTATTGGACTATTCACAAGATCGGTACATATAACATTTGAATCAATTGAGTGAGGGATTAATTGATTCACCCCTGTCTAAAATTAAGATTGGAGTATGCATTCCAATGAACAGTTCAATTCAATACATTAGAGATTGATAACAGTACTCTGAAAAATAGACAGAAACAAACTATATAATAACCAAGTTAACAGTCTATCATTAAAGTTTTCCAAGTTGGCGAATGAGACTTGGTAAAAACATTCTATAATTATTCAAATGAAGTAGAAATTGAAGACAAACAGAGCATCTGAATTAGCAACAAAGCTTAAGACACAGCAGAACACAACATAAGATGAGCAGCACAGCAAAGCCCTTTAAGATATTGATAAGAGAGACACAGATGCATGGCTAGAGCCGGCACAGTGATTTGGAACTGATATTGGGGACTATCAACTTCTAGGCTTCATCTTTCCAGATCTCCTCCTCAATATCAGATTTAATTACATCTTCACATACATGCACATGGGAAGTATTAAGAGACATGTAGTCCACTACTTATTGTCAATTCTTCATAGCATCATTCAGACATTGACCCTCCATTATTAAATACTTACTTTGAAGTTTAAGAACATTATTCTATTTCTGCCCAACACTCCAATAACCCAGTCAAAGATATTGCAAAATATACATTCAGGGTGACCATACAAGCTGCTAGTTCAGACTTTCAGTGAACAGTTCATAAATAATAAAACTCTGTACAAAATATAAAATAATGACATCGAATATTGTTGATGCATTTATAAAGTACATATAATAGTGCTTGCACAAGTTTACTAGCTCCTTTTCAAGAGTAACTCAAACTCTTTTCACTGTACCTTTATGTCACGATGATCTATTATAAAGAAATGAGATTGCAGTGCATAGAAACATACAATGAAGACCAAAGGGAAAAAAAACATTGTATACAGATAAATAAAAATGTTCCTAAAAGCTAAATTCATGGTTTCAAAAGAGACTGCTTTCAGGGAACACAGTCTTCACAGGCTGAAAGAGGACATGTTCATAACCTACAACAATGAATTCCCACCATATAATTCGTCTCAACTGTCACTAATAGCAGCACAATCTGCAGTTTTTCTAGAGCATTTGAACCAGCACTTCCTGTTCAGTTTCCCAGGCCAGAAATTAAACTAGTATCCCACTTCAATTTCAACTCCCCAAAACATTTAACAAAATTATTCCACCTCTCAATTGGTCATATTTAATATATAATACCATCAATTTCAGAAACTAAAACTGACTCTTGAACAAAATATTTATCCTATCTTTCACATCTATACTCTTCACAACAACTGATTATGAGTTATAATTCTTGTGTATGTCATTCGCAAAGAATGACCTCCAACTATAAGGCTTCATTATTCGTCATACATCAACACATGGGACATGGCCCTGGGTGGAAGAAAATGGTAAACCAATATTTTCATGACTAAAAGCAACACGAAGAGATTTTATTCCAGAACAAAGGTAGTTGGAGCTAGGCAGTGCTGCTTCTAACTTATTTATGGGACTGAAATTTTTCCTCTACTGAGAGGTCATTTTATGTAGTACAATAGCAGATAAGTTCCACCTTTGCTTGTTTCCGTCATTTTAGAAGCCTAACACTTTTATGGAACTGCTTTTACATTTACAAATCTGGTTACTGTGCAACCATGTCTGATATTGCTATCATACAATTTATATTATCTAGAAAAGAGTTCCTCAATTAGATTGCCAACATGGTATTAGCTCATTCATGGTGATGCTGATAATTTAGCTTAAATTTACCAACAGAAGTAACCATAGGGAACAAATAACACGTACAAAATATACTAAAGCATGTAAAAGATAAACTCTATCCCTAAATGCATAGGAATGGGGAGAACCATGTCAGAAAGACATGTGTCTTACGGAAACGTGTATATGAACCAACTCAACAAATATTCACTGCAAGGTACATGACTACCTTGGAAGCAGAGCACTGGCATGATGCGTCAAGACCATCAAACTTGTGGTCCTTGTGGACGATAGGGGAAGCATATTAACTACACGAGCAATCAAATTAATACAACAACATCATATTGATATTAAATCCCATTGTGCATGAAACACATCTTCTCAAATATAGACATCTTTGTTTTCCAATTTAATTCTTATTCCAACATAAATGATACCAAATGATTCACAACTTCCTAATACAGCACCATCTCTGCAAGCCTTACAACCATTATAGATCTCTCGCTCCAACTGCATAATGCATTGAACATATTGAACATGCATGCATCCAGTAATTGACCAGGATGATTCCTTCTGCCTTCAGGGAAGGGCCAGTCAAACCTTACACCCCTGCCAAAATGGATAAACGCAACCCAATGAGGGTTTCACATTTCAATTACTCCTACATGTGCATGCTCGTAAAGCCTAAGTTTTTGGGTAAAAAGTACCCCACCCCCCCTTCCCCAAATATTCCTAGTAAAGGCTACTAAAACATAAGAGCAAACAGTCCAAATTAAGCACAATATCATTCATAGCAATAATGTTATAAAACGTAAATGCAAATGTACGCAATAATCTTATAACATCGACATGCCATTGAAGAAAATAGGATCAGAAATTTTTATTTAGTTTTATAATATTAACCATCGCAAGTAAGCTTTAAGCAATTTACTCTATATCACTATTGCTGTACAGCTACAAAATTATGAAAACCAGTGAAAGTAACAACATTCTACGCTGACCCATTAAACCAAAAGTCCATAGAAGCAGTTTAACTAGTGGTGGTGGGCTTGAAAGTGTAAGGCTGTGGAAGTGACAACGGACCTCTCCTCGATTCTTTATCATCCAAAAGCCTCTTCAGACTTTTGTTCTTGCAGTACAACGCATCAAAATGCCTCACCTAAACCATCCAAATCCCCAAAATTTATAATAAATAATTAATTAAACGCGAAACTGAAGAACCCAGAAGGAGAAATAAGCTTGAGAATGGGATTTTACCCAGGAAGCACGGCAATGGTTGACAAACTCATCCCTCGCAGCTTTGCACTCTGCTGGGTATAACAGACCCTTGGACGCGATTTCAGTCAGTTTCTTGTCTGATTCCTTCTCCACACACGCATAGAAAGCGTCTCGAGCCTTGCCAAACACATCACCAAATTGCAGATTAAAGAAATATATGAATGAATGAGTGAAAATGAGGATGAAGAGAGGGAAGTAGAACCTTATAGCAAGCTTGTCTGGAACTAGAGAGCACGTCGGTGTGGATCTCATCTGGGTTTCGTGGCGCGTAAGCTTCGGTGGTCATGGCTTCGAGTTCCAGAGCAAAGAGAGGAGAACCTCTGCTTCTATTCACTAGCCGTGAGCCCGTGCAGCGGCGAGTCTGCGACTAGTACAATGTGAAAAGAGAATTGGGCGAGTTTGGATGAAGGTGGATAGGCCTTGTTGGGTTGGCCCAATACAGTGCTCCTAATTGGGTTGCTCCAATCCATCAGGCCCACTATTTATTTAAGCTTTGGTGAATAGTGATTGTGGACCCTCCTGATAAATTTTGCGTGGGCCTTGAGACTCTGTGAACCATGGGTCAGACCCAAAGGTGTTATTAACTTATCATAATAATATATTATCAGTCTCGTTTTATTGAGACTACTAATAAGCACTTATTTGGATCTAATAGATTTATCAATTTATTATAAATGTAAAACGTTATAAATTCAATCCAATAATAATTATATATAATTTTCACAATTGCTCAAAGAATATGCTTCATCTGAAAAAATCATTCTGTATGATTAATTTTAAAACACCTTTATAAAAGTTTTATTGAAAAAATACATATTTTCATAATTTTCTCTGCAAATTTTGTAATTTTAGTAATTGTAACATTTTTATATTTTTAAAAACTTGGTATTTTAATTGACACGGTACGAACATTTATTAATTAATGCCTCTTAATCTAATTTTATTTGGACGTGGGAAAGTGGAGCATGCACATTGGGAATTTGGATGAGGTTGGATAAAGCTTTATATACATTCCTGGGGGTACTAACCAAAGTTGATGTTGCATTAAGTAATTAAGTTAACTTGGATCTTTATTCTTCAATTGTTTTTTGTTCCTTAATCAAGATTTAAGGGCACCATTATCGGCTTTGTTTCAGCCACCTCGATGGAAGTGTATGGTACTTACTATATCTATCGGATAAACTTATTCATTATTTAATCAACCCTCGATGATTGAGTAGTTATTGTTGGAAATTGGAATACTAATTCATGACAAAAAAGAAAGGATGAGGGGAATTGTAAAATTTTGAAATTTCTAAGAATTAAGTGAATATCATATTCATCTAGTTTATGTCATATTTATTTAATACGTGTGACTTTGTAAAGGATTACATATTGAAAGTTTGAAACTTAATTCTGACACGCCACCAAAACAGTAGGTAAAAGAAAATAGGTGATTAAAGCAATACTAGCATGCAGATCGATGCATGTGGAGACTAATAATGTCAATAGCAATTGCAAGAAGTGTTGTCAATTTTGGAAGAGTCTAAGAGACAACCATGATGGCGACAATTGATGACACGTGAATAATGATATTAACTAGCAATTAGGGTTACGTTTTGAGAAATATGCACCAGCAAATTAAATAGTGATGAATAAGGTTTTTTTGAAATTTTTTTTTTGGGTCAGAATAAATTACGATTATTCTAGTAAATAAGAGTTTGTACGTTTTGAAAAGTGGCTGCGAGCAAAAGAGAACAGAGAAAAAAAATTGATAAAACCTTTTTTTTTTTTTTGGGTAAGAGGAACTCTATATAACCATTACTGGTATTATGGAATGAAAAATAGTCACATTAATGGCGATGATTAATTATTTTAAAGTGATGGGATGGTTGAGCTAAGCTACGTGCAAATGGATTATATTGGTGGTAACAAGACTAGATTAGTTATTATTATAATATAATTTTAGAGGTAGGTTAATTTGAATGATAGAGATTATATAGTATAGTATGTCAAATTTAAGGAGATTGAATGAAGGTTTGCACAGTACCCTAGCTCACACGACGGATGACTGAGGTCCACCATAAAGCCCAATCCAATCGAATCAACGGCTCATAGTGCACCGTCACTGTCAATTCAGATGGAAGCTCTGTGTATTTATAGATAGCAGGAGGAGGAGAAGCTGATCGATGATAAAAAGTCAATCTCGCCCACGGTACACAAGAGTGCTCCACGTATACCAAACCCTACTCATCAAACGAGCACAAATTGCTTTTGGACTTCATCTCAGTCCCAAGGGCTGGGAATCAGTCTGAGCCGTCTATTGATTACTTCACTAACTATTAATTGTGGATCGGAATATCGGATACTGTACATATATATACATACATGGATATCATCATCCTCCGATCCATCATTCTCTCCCACCAAACAACAACCTCTCACTCTCTTATTTCAGTAGGTGGGTATAGCAATTAGCAAACAGGAGTGTAGGTTTGATATTGGTAATTAGGTGCTCTTAGCTGAATGCTCGTATTGATAACTACAAAGTGCAACAAAATTAATTTCATATATATGTAGTTCAGTGATTTTGATAAATTGAAAACCCAAAATGTTGTTGGGAAGCTAGGTTTCAGATCTGGCTCAATATATTGAGACCATCATACATATATATATATATATATAATGTAGCAGAGAGGCAGAGATATATGCATGAATGAGGGCGGAGTGAGTGAGATGGAGGGACACAAATTAAAACACAGATCGAGAGAGATCGAGTAGTCCCTACTAAGTAATTAAGGAGAAGGAGAAGTGGAGAAGTGACAGAAGAGAGTGAGCACATAACGCAGTCAATTGTATAAAATGACAAGAGATGGATTGATTGATATACCTTTGAGCGCTGCGTGCTCACTGCTCTTCCTGTCACCTTAATTCCTTTCTTTTTTCCTCCATATATTGCTCAACCACTCTTCAATTCTTCAATTCTTCAATTCTTCAATCCTTCATACACAGGTGTCTTCTTCTGCCTTCTTATATAATTTCATCCATATATAATATATATATATATTTTTTAATGGTTATTTTGCTAGCTCTAGCCTCTAGCAGATCGATTCTGGAAGCTGAAGGACTACAAAAAGCGACAAGCCACCCCTCTGCAGAGCAGATATATATGAGGACACAACATTCATTATCATCAATATCTCTCTCTAGAGTCTATCTCACTCACACACACACGCATATATATATATATATGTATAAAATATTTTGAATCTTATCTATATAGCTAGATGTTCTATACTCTCTCTGCTCACAGGTGTCTTGCTCTTTATTTATGATGATGGTTTGAATCATTATATATATACTTGACTCTCATATTGTCATTTGTAACCTAGCTAATTCTTCATCATCATCATCATCACTACTTACTTTAGTCTCTTCCAGATCAGATTGATAAGCATGCACATTATTCACACAAAACCTTCTTTTCTTTTTTCTTTTTTCTCTTCTTCCTTATTATCTCTCTCTCATCTCTCTGTTCACTTTATCTATATATATTTATGGGTTAATTACATTTTTGGTCCTTGTGTTTTACACAAGGACCAAATTTGTTTTTGGAGTAAAACCCAAGGATTAAAATCGGAATTTTGAAACCACGAGGACTAAATTTGTTTTTGGAGTAAAACACAGGGACTAAAAACGTATTTAACCCTATATTTATATCACACACATGTATGCTGATGTAACACGATTAATCAGTTTGATAAATTCGTTCTTTTTGCTTTAATTATATACTAGGCTCACTAGCTAGCTAGCTTTCTCGGTCTTCCATAAATCATAAAATACAAAATATAAATAGACATTATATAATTAATTAAGTTTGTGATGGAGGTTCAAAGCGTGACTTTTCATGGTCCTTCCTTTCCCTCTTTCACTGGAAGACCAGTGGCAAGGAGGAGGACCAAAGTGGGTTCTTGAAGGTACTCTCACCACTTCATTACTGTTCAAATTTTAACGGAAACCCATACTTAATTATTATATTCTTTTTTTTTAACTTATTATCTTGCTTTATCAAAACCCACCATCAACTTCTTCCCTTTTTGTAGCCCATGCAAGCCTATATCTCTCATAGCAGAAAATAAAATATGTGCATGTTTGGACTGTTGTATTCTTGATTATGGGTACTTTCTTTTCTTTTTTGAATTTGTTTTTTAAGTAAATTATGGGTACTTTCCAGGAAACCACCCAGTACAACCACGAATGGTTACTTCCCAAGAAACAAAACGAAAATTTCTGTGAAATAATTATGATGATTTTATTCTGATCTGATTTTTTGGTCCTGTGATTGATGCAGATTTTAACCAAATTTTACGCTAGATCAAGGAAACATAAAGATAAACATAAACCCTGCAGGGTGGGTCAGTGACTCAGTGACTCAGTGCTGAGCCCAATTGCTAGATATGGAAACAACTCGCTGCTTCCCCTTCTCGACTTTTTTGGTGCCATTAATCATCATGAGATTACAGAAATATTATACCACAAAAATTTCCTTATACAGGTTAGTCAGTAATTCAATTACCAGATTTTTCTTGATTCTGATTTTATTTCCCTTTACGCACCTTCCTTAGTTCCCAAGGCTCAAGATGAATCAATATATATATACCTGCTGTTATATATTCAAGCACCACAAAGATTAAGGTTTTTAATTGTTCTAATTATACGCGGCTACTAATTGTTGTTTGGCGTTAGGGGCTACAGATTCAGACTTCTGCTTCCATTAATCTGCAGCAGGTTAATCTTCAAGGTATAACCGTTTCAATAATCTTAGTTTTTATTTTATTGATTTGTTTTCTATAACTATATCTGTATTCTTTCTGTTGTTTTTATGGGTTCGTTTAATGACGTTCTATATATTTTCATGGTAATTATTTTGTGTTTTGATTTTTTTTTTATTTGTGGAAATAATTTCTTAAAAATCATTCTTTTGCATTTGTGGAATATGTGGGTTTAGGTCTGAACGGGTTATTGGTTGATGGTAAAGTGTTTTGAGTCATTGATGAAGGTTTAAGAAATTCATTAAGATGAGTAAGTACATGAGACGAGCAACCTGGAATTGTTATGAAGGACCATATATCAACGACATGTTGTTTACTATATATTTATTTATACTCAAAATTATTTGCATATTTGCATATTTTTGGGGTTATTCTTTTCATCAAATGATATTAGGAAAGACGATGATCATATTTTGGAAGTCTTGAAATTATCTTAAGTGGTGAAGGTAGGTGGGACAATAAATTAAGATTAGAGTAGATTTGTGGTTCGATCTACTGTAACCTTAACTTATGGTTAGAGTAAATTTAACAAAAAACCAAAAGATATGTGGGAATTTTGGTTAAATGATCTTAAGCACTAGAAGTACAAATCCCCACTTTGGTTTTTTTTATTTTTTATTTTTATAATTTTTTGGATTTAATGATTTAATTTGGAATTTATCAAATCGCTTACCATTTTCTTTTCAAAAAATGAAGTAATTAGATGCAAGCTCATAAAAGACTTGGAATTATCCCAAGTGGTGAGGATATATGGGAATGAATTTAGGGTAGGTGTGGTTCAATTCTTGTAAATTCAACGACAACAAAAATTTTGTATTTGATGCTTCAAGTTCGATAATCTTAACAACTATAACTATCCCACTCGGAGTTTTTTTATATTTTTTTAATACTCCTTGGATTTTATGCATTTAATACGGAATTCATCAGATTCATTACCTTTCCTTTTTCAAAAAAATTAAATAATTGGATGTGTGCTCATTAAAGACTTGGAGTACGCGAAAGGGTATATGTGGGATGGATAGTGAGTTAAGATTAGGTAGGATTGTGGTTCGACTCTCTCAAATTTAAAAAAAAAATAGGGATATGTAATCGGGACTACGGGTTAAATGATCTTAACCACCGAAACTAAAAGTCTCCACTTAGGTATTTTTCTTATACTTTCCCGAAAATTTAAAAAATTGGATACATGCTCATTAAAGACATCATCTTGTTTACTCATTAATTCTTAAGTATTTCTATTAAGAGAAATTATAGTGACATGTGTTACATAGTTTTTTTTATTTGATATTAACAAGAAATGTTAAGTCTTTTTTATTTTATCCTTTTTTAATTCTTCACTAATTGGATCCTATCAAACAATTGTTAGTGATGTTAAGTTGTCTGTGATGTCAGAAACTAGCATATACGTATCTGTGAGATAAAAAAAATGTTGTGTTTTAGATGTCTATTTATATATAAGGTATATATATGTGTATAAAACTTTGGCAAGGAAGTAATTTCATACCTTGAACATTAATTAGTGATCCTGGTCATAATCAATCAACTGAAAATGTAAAATTAAATATCTGGTTGAGAGCAGGGCCGGTAGTTATAGTATGTTGGTTCTATTAGATACAATGCATTCCTTAGGATGTTCTTAAGAAAGCTTAATTTTATGAATTTGAGGAGGTCTTGACTTGATTTTATGATATTTTATTGTAGTATTGAGTCCAAATTTGGAAAATGCAAAGTTATGCTGGTTTCTACTCATATTGGAAGTATCTTGTTTGGTCATAATTTCCAAATTATTAATTGGTTTGCATTAAACTTGTGATATAATTGGTCTCTAACATTGTAGTGGAGCATGGGTTTTTGGTGTTTTAGGTTGGCTTACTGGTGATGTGTATATGTTTGATACATACATGCAACACTGATCGATATTGTTGTGTGATATGGGATTCAAGCTAGTTTTTGGAATAATTGTCCCATTGAACTTATTGATATGGCACTACATGCTTACTTTTGGTGCAGATCGAAGCGTTATGGAAGAGGACATGTCAAGCGTGGTCTCAAATATTGGGATGAAAAGGATTGCAACTGAATCGAATTCTGATTCAAGCTGCACTAATTACTTTGTGCGTCCTTCTCCGACTAAGCGCAATAGACCCGCTACAAATGTGTCTCAAACAAAGTTCAAAGGAGTTGTTCATCAGCATAATGGGCATTGGGGAGCCCAAATATATGCTGATCACCACAGGATCTGGCTCGGCACTTTCAATTCCGAGGCTGAAGCAGCCATGGCTTATGACAGCGCTGCAATCAGGCTTCGCAGTGGAGAATCCCACCGCAACTTTCCATGGACCCATGTCAGCTTGGAAGAGCCAAACTTCCAAACCCTCTATAGCACTGAAGCTGTCCTCCAAATGATCAAGGATGGAACCTACCAGGCCAGGTTGTTAGAATTTGTGAGGACTCGCTCTGAAACTCATGTGGAAACCGAAGATGGCCTCATAAACTTGGACTTTGTTAGGGCGCAAAGGAATGGAGGGCTGGTGTCTAGACAACTTTTCCAGAAGGAGCTTACACCAAGTGATGTGGGAAGTCTGAATAGACTAGTCATACCCAAGAGGTATGCAAAGAAGTACTTCCCTAGCGTTTCTAATGCCATACAAGGAGAGGAGTTGGAGGTGGGTGACGTGCAGCTTGTGTTTTATGATAAGATGATGAGGTCGTGGCAGTTCCGGTACTGTTACTGGAGGAGCAGCCAGAGCTTTGTTTTCACGAGGGGGTGGACCAAGTTTGTCAAGGCCAAAAATTTGAAAGCTGGCGACTCCATTACTTTCTGTCTCTGCCACTTGAAGGAAGGTGGGAGGGAGCCTCACGACTTCTGCATGATTGGAGTGAATAGGGCTGAAAATGATGGCGGCTCTGTTGTTGATGCTGGTTATCGCATGCCACCGATGGCGGAGTACTATGATCTTGAACCTGAAACCCAAAATGTTGTCCCCAATTATAGTTACGAGTACAAGCAGCCTGAACAAGATGAGGAGGAAGTGGATGTCAAGCCGCAGATTACTCAGATTAAGCTCTTTGGTGTGCTAATCAGTCAGGTGATGGTTTAATCTTTATTCTTAGGAGACTAAATAATTTGTCTATCTTTTTGATAGACCATTTCTTCGTGATCAGACCCTCAAATGCTTCAGAGTTTTTGTTTGAGCTTTTGCAGGGAATTTAGGTTCTCTGGTAAACTAATTACACCATCCTATGAAAAGGGTGTCTGATTCTGGATGCAAGTTTCAATTTAGGTTAATAATTGACTTTTTTTAACTTGGATCTTTTGACTAGTTTGCCATGATATTTACATGTTTGCATCGATCTATCTGTCTATATAATGTATGGCCTGGAATCAACCGAGCTGATCAGCTGTGAACTTTCATCTCTTGTACAAAATTTAAGGTCATGACTCATGCATAAGCATGACTCTCTACAAAATTTAAGCATTGGTTTCTTCGATATCAAATAAAGTATTTATTATTTGTAACTGCTCTTGCAAGAGGAAACGATACTTTTGAAACCCAATCTACTACATGGGGATGTGGCAGCTCTTGTTTACAAAACCTATTGAGATGTTATTACGAAAATGAATTTATATTTCTATATTTTCAAAACATTGTGAAGATATTAAAATGAAGACATTATTTACTGATAATTATTTTATATAGGTCACACAAATTTCATCATTAATTTCCTCTCATGCTGTGGTTGTCTAATTCAAGTTAAATAGATAAAGTTCAATTGGGCCTTTCACCACAGATTTACGTTGAATTAACCTTGCGGTGGGCACCCATTAAGGATCTCGATTTCATATGGCCTATGCACTCATCTTGGTCTGTCATGACGTGATTGAGGCCCAATAACAAATTCTATATAGGGTGATTTATAGGCCAGTCCAATTTTTTCTCCTCTCTTAGACTAATACCTTAAAACTTTTTTATTTTTGACTAAAGTCCAAAAATATTATCCATATGTTTTTAATTTAAAAAATATGTAATATTATCCTAAAATTAATGATATGTAAATCTTAATATTATCCTAATATTATTATAATATTATTCTAATTGTATATTACTTTAATATTATAATATTATCCTATAATTAATTATAGGATTTAACTGTACCAAACAAACGATTGACTTTGGTTTGTAAATACGTTTCAATTGTACCAATCAATCGATCGGTTATGATTTGTCGGCTTTTATGTTATGGTTTAGCTCCAGGATTTTGGGCTTTGCCCAAAATCCCAGAGTTAAACCCTAACATAACGCCTCTATCGAACACTTGCTATACCCTAGAAAGGGATGGAATAAAAAGATAGGATTTACCCTCAAAACTCAGAAAATGAAGCAGCTCGAATATATATATATACACCAACCCAGATATTGGTACAATTGAAATGTACCTATATATATATATTTTATTTTTTCTCTTACTTGTTTGATTATTTTTTATGAGTTAATATATTTTTTATTATATAATATAAACGAATATTATCATTTATTATTTCAAATTAAAAAATATAAAACTAGATAATCTTGAATGTTTTAATTAAATATGTCTGAACATATATTATCTTTCATTTTTAAAATAATTCATATTGATTATCTTAATTTTAAGAGATAATATGAGAAATATTTTAATTAAATATGTCTGAGCAGATATTATCTTTCATTTTTAAATTAATTCATATTGATTATCTTAATTTTAAGAGATAATCTGAATCAAAATTTTAAAAAATCTATTTTTTGGACCTCATTATAAAAAATTGGATTTAAGTATTAATTTAAATTTCTATATGGTTTTAATTTAAATGACCTTTTAAAATTGGACCTATTTTTAATTATTCCTTTATTTAATTGGTCTCTAGTACTCTCTTGAGAAATTTGATTTTGATTATTTTTAAGCGAAAAAAGAAAGAAATCGAATAAAAAATGAAAAGAATGAAATTCTTATGTCTCTCACCAACCCCTTTGTATCGCTATCGTTCGAATGATTTCCGATAGTTAAACTGCATTTCTAGGAAGTAGTCAGTCGTGACTCAGGAAAGAGATATTTTCCCAGTTCTTAGAGAGAGAAGAAAACAACCCTAACCCATTTCTCACCCTCTTTCAAAGCACGTTGAAAACATTTCTGGAGAGAGAAAGTCACAGAATTTCCGTCTCTGCTCTCTCTTTCTCTCTCTCTTACAGCGACCCAAAGGGCAATTAGAGAGAGAAAGAGAGAGAAGCAGAGGGTCTTCCTCTTATATTTAAAGTGGGTTTAGGGTGTGGATCACGCAAATGGAGTTCGTGGGCAGAACTTTAAGGAAAGAGTTCAAGGGCTTCGGGTATTTCACGGGAACTGTGAAATCGTACGCCCCCTCAACTGGGTTCTTCGAGGTAGTTTATGAGGATGGAGATTCTGAGGAATTGGACTTTGCTGAGGTCTCTTTGCTCCTTGGTGAAGCAAACCTAGTGGAGGTGGAGGTCAAGCAGAGCCGCCCCGGCCGGAAACCTAAAAAACGACGCCGTATTGAAAGGAAGCGAGAAATTCAAGGTAATCCGAGTAATGCTGGTGAAGAAACCCTAGGAAATGATTCTGGGTTTCGTGGGGGTCGGAATGAAAATTGTAATTTGAGTTATAGGTCCGAGGGAAAACTTGAAATGGGACATGGGTTAGGGGAGAATTTGTGGGAAGGTCTGGAGGTCAATAGGAATTCGAATGATAATGTTAATTTCAGTAAAGGGTTTGATAAAACCCTAGGAAAGGAAAGTGCATTAAATGTCAATGGGAATGTGAATAGAGTTGATAATTTAGAAGATGAGATTGATTTGAATGCTGGGTTTAATTTGAATTTGAATTTGAATGATGGGTGCGACCCAAATGTTGATCTAAATGTTGGTAAGGAGGACATTGTTAAGAAAAGAGATTGTATTGATTTGAATTTGGATGTGAATGGTGATTTTGTTGAGAATCATAATGAGGGTAGTTTGGGCGGTTCCACTGTGGGAACCCCCCATGGAACCCAGAGGAGGGGTTGCAATTTTGATTTGAATTTGGAGGTTGATGAAGAATTTAAGGATACAGCTGGTGACAGTGAAGAAAAATTCAAGGTTAATCCAAAGTTGGAGATGATCGAAGAAAGTCAAAATAAAGGGAGAAGTGTAGATGCTGAAGAAAAGGTTGTCGAAGATGGTAATGCTAATGAGACCTGGAAAGAAGTGTATATTGATATCAATGAAGAAATTCCCATGAAGGATGTTGGTGATCCGATCGACTGTGCAACTGGTGAACAGCATAATAATAGAAATTCTTGTTCCAGTGGAGATTTGAAGGCTGACAATTCTATTGGGTTTTCGGATACCAACTGTCTTAAGGATTGTGGTTTGATGGAAGTTCTGGTGAAAGATGGCCTTTCCGAAGCCCGTACTCCAATGATTCAGGGGTGCTTAGGCAATTCAGGAAGTCCATACATTCAAAGAAGTAGCCGTATAAAGAGAAGAAAACTACTAGACAACCTGAAATCTTCTACTACAGAGACAATTTTGAGGAGAAGTGCTCGTAGAGGGTCTGCTCAAAATCATGTTTCAATCACATCATCTGCTTTCAGTAATCCATTGTCCTCTTCTGCAGCTAGTGAAAAAACAGAGGAAAAACCAACAATTTCTGGTCTTGAAGAAACTGAAAGGCCTAGTGCTCTTCCTCAGGAGCTGGAATTACCTCCTTCATCACAACATTTAAATTTAGATGACATTCCCATACTTGAGCTCTTCTCTATATATGCCTGTTTGAGATCATTTAGCACTCTATTATTTTTGAGTCCCTTCAAATTGGAGGATTTTGTGGCAGCATTGAAGTGCAAGTCTCCTAGTTCATTGTTTGATTATGTTCATGTTTCTATTTTGCAAACTCTGAGAAAGCATTTGGAGTGGCTTTCAAATGAAGGTTCTGAATCTGCTTCTAATTGTCTGAGGTATACTCTTTTCCCCCTCTTACTATTTAAAGCTGATGCCATCCTTATGGTGATTTGAAACTTTCTTTGTTAATGCTTGACATTCTGTGTTAATCTTTGATGTAGGAGTTGAAGGTTCTGAATCTGCTTCTAATTGTCTGAGGTTTACTCTTTTCCCCCTCTTACTATTTAAAGCTGATGCCATCCTTATGGTGATTTGAAACTTTCTTTGTTAGTGCTTGACATTCTGTGTTAATCTTTGATGTAGGAGCCTTAATTGGGATTTTCTGGACTTGATTACGTGGCCACTTTTTATGGTCGAGTACTTTCTGATTCATGGTTCAGGATTGAAACCTGGTTCTGATCTCAGTCTCTTCAAACTATTCAAAACTGACTACTACAAGCAACCTGCTTCTGTAAAGGTTGAGATACTTCGATGTCTATGTGATGATTTGATAGAAGTGGAAGCTGTACGGTCAGATATCAATAGAAGGTCTTTGGCAGCTGAGCCTGACATGGTTTTTGATCGGAATGTGAACATTGAGGTTTGCAAGAAAAGGAAGGCACCTGTGGATGCTGCTGGTACTGCTTATCTTAATGATGATGTTGTTGATAGCACCACTGACTGGAATAGTGATGAATGCTGCCTTTGTAAGATGGATGGGAGTTTAATATGCTGTGATGGCTGTCCTGCTGCATACCACTCAAGATGCGTTGGAGTTGCTAATGATCTTTTGCCTGATGGTGACTGGTATTGCCCTGAGTGTTCGATTGACAGGCATAAACCTTGGATGAAACCACGAAAGTCACTTCGAGGTGCAGAGTTATTAGGAATTGATCCTCATGGTCGGATATATTTTCAAAGCTGTGGTTACCTGTTGGTGTAAGTGTGTTCTTTTCATCTTTACATGGCTCAGTATAATACCACTGCTGCTGTTACTAGTACTAACATGAATGAATTTTATATTAGTTCACTTGATATATCTTAAAAAACCTAATATAAACCCCGAAAAAGTACCTTTTTAACATTTGAAAATTTATGCTCTATGTCGACTTTTCACTAATCCTATCTCTTCTGAATCCCTTGCACAAGTTGTCTCATTTATCATTCTATAGTCTTTCCGTTGCTTTCTGTACCTCTTTCATGCAACATACAAGAAAATCCACCTTTTCTCCTCTTATTTTGGTTTTAAACTTTTCTTATGGGTTTGAATATATCTTGGATGGTTAATAGTTGAGCTATTTTCAGAATATTTCATGAATCAATGTGCTCAATTTTTATTTGTTTCCTTGATTGAAAATTTGTTGACTAAAATGAAATTGTACAATGTTGTACTGGCACCTACTTTATTTACTATACCATTTCTTAAACCAGTATATGCAATACTTTCACAAAACAAAAACAAATAGAATATGTACTGCTACCTTTCATCTCTTCAATATTTGTTTGGCTCAAACTGTTTATGGATGTTGATCTTGCAGATCAGATTCTTGTGATATTGAATCCACATTCAGTTACTACCACAAAGATGATATGAATAAAGTTATTGAGGTGCTAAGGTCTTCAGGTTTTTCCTATGGTGCGATATTAAGGTCAATCTATAAGCACTGGGACATTCCTGTTAGCTTTAATGGAGCAAGTAGTAACATTGGCTGCTCAATGCCTCTGGACCCATTGGCATTTTCAGAAGCATGTGTTGTTAAGAATGAGACTGACAGGGATAGAAAACTACAAGAGGATTCTTGTAATCCTGGCTCTGATGTTTCAAAGTCAGTTAACTTGTTAGATTCAGTGACCGTGATGGTAAGTCCAAAGATAACCTCTGAAGGATTAGATGAAACAATGCAAGTGCAAAAGAGGTCAGTCATTCAGTATGATTCAAATAGGCCTGCTGATTTCTTAAATCAATCAGACTTGGTGGGAAAACTTCAGCCTGAAGACTGTTCTTTGACATCTACTTGCTTAGATGTCGGACGAGAAATTCACAGAGAATCTACGGATCTTGGCAATGCTTTGTCTGCTGTAACCACTAGAAATGGGGACCCTTCAGAAGTGCATTGTGGAATTTGTTACACGAACTACTACAGGTTTGGCCAACTTGCTTCATCTGTTGCAGAGGAGTTAATGCGTAAATCATCAGAGAAGATTAAGGAAGACTCAGTAATAACGGAAGAGGAAATAATATCAGCACAGATGAAGACTATTTTAAAAAAATCTTCCAAATTTTACTGGCCAAACATAGAGAACCTAAATACAGATGTGCAGAAAGAAAAATGTGGTTGGTGCTTTTCTTGCAAAGCTCCTGCTGATGACAGGGATTGCTTGTTTATAATGAGTATGGGGCCTGTTCAGGATGTTTCTAATGGTGATATAGTTGGCCTGCAATCGAAATATTACAGGCAAGGTCATCTTAATGATGTCAGATGTCAAATTCTATCCATTCATGATCGTCTGCATGGATTTCTGTTGGGCCCATGGTTGAATCCCCATCATACAGAACTCTGGCGTAAAAGTCTTCTTAAGGCATCTGATGTTGCATCTGTTAAATATTTACTCCTCATGGTAAGGATTTCTCTACTTTTGCTTTTTAAAATTTCTGTTGATTATAGAGTTGGTTGATTTACACTTTCTCAATATTTGGGCTGGCCTTGATGTCAAACTTTTGAAATAATTATGTTCTTGCATATTAATTCAGTGACCATTACACTTCCAGTTCTCCCCACTTTTTCTGTTCATTCTCAAAATACTCATTAGGATCATTTGGAAGCCCTAGGCTGCATTGTAGTTATATATGTATGCACAAATTTGTATATTGGATATAAATTCAAGTATTTATGGTGTTAGTGTATTTACATGTAAAATAGTTCATTCAGTTATTTCAAAGGGCCTTTTACCATGACTTGTGTCGCCATCTAGATGATGTTCCTTGAGAATTGATACTTTCTCTGTTTTGGTGATATGTTTATCACACAGTTAGAGGCAAATTTACGCCATCTTGCACTGTCAGCCGACTGGTTGAAATATGTGGATTCTGTTGTTACCATGGGTTCAGCTTCTCATGTCGTGACTTCATTACGTGCATACTCAAAGAACATGATTAGTAGAAAGAGGCTCAAGTGTACAGATGATTCCAATCCTTCTTCAAATGCTGCCAGTGGATTGGGAATGTTTTGGCGGAGGGGTGGGAGGCTTTCTCGTCAGGTGTTCACTTGGAAGGTTTTGCCTCGCACCTTGACTTCCAAGGCTGCCAGACAAGGTCTACTAATTGTTTTCTCTTATCTATAATTTTGCATGGTAATGAGTTAAATCAACTGAATAATTATTCTGAATTCATTTTAAGTTCTAAAATTCTGCAGCTGGGTGTACAAAGATACCGGGCATATTATATCCTGAGAATTCAGAATATGCAAAGAGAAGCAAATCTGTTGCCTGGCGAGCTGCTGTTGAGACATCAACTAGTGCAGAACAGCTTGCTTTGAAGGTACAGTCACTATCCATACTTGTTTCCTTTAAATGGTGATGCTCAGGTGTTTCAATGTCCTTCTTTTCTTGTTTGCTCTGTTGTAAATGTAGTCTGCCTTTTCATAACCTGAGTAGTTGTCAGCCCTAGTTTTCCTCTCAGCATTATATTCCTGTTCTTGAATAGGCACTATATAGAACTTTTGGTTCATAAATTCTTTCCATGGTTTCAGGTTAGAGAGCTTGATTCAAACATTAGGTGGGATGATATTGAGAACACACACGCTCTCCCTATACTGGACAAGGAATCTAGAAAATCAATCAAGCTGTTCAAGAAAGTTATTGTCCGCAGAAAGTGCTCTGAAGGGCAAGTGGCTAAGTATCTTCTTGACTTTGGCAAGAGAAGAGCTATCCCTGACATTGTCAGGAAACATGGTTCTGCGCTTGAAGAACCATCTAGTGAGAGGAAAAAGTATTGGCTAGATGAATCATATCTCCCATTGCATCTTTTGAAAAACTTTGAGGAGAGAAGAATTGCCCGCAAATCTAATGATGTGAAGTCTAGTAAAGTTCTTGAGGTTGGTAAAGTAATAAAGAGGCCTCGAGAAAAAAAGGGATTTTCTTATTTGTTTTCAAAAGCCGAAAGATCTGAGTATTATACCTGTGAACACTGCAACAAAGATGTCTTGATGAGGTATTAAAAATTTTGTCCTTTTGCATTTAGTTATTATCTCGTATTGTTGTTTTGCTTGTCACTTTTCTTATTTCCAATGATAGTGTGTTGTTTGCAAATTCAATTTATGTGAGGAAATGCCTGCATTCTGAAACATGTAATTTTTGAAGTTAGTGTAACTGTGTAAGAAATTTTTGTTCCGGACACGGAGGGGATAAATATAAGAAATTGGATGAATGGAATTTTGTGAACTCTCACATAGGTTGGATGTCAATAGGGCCCCATTTGGTTCACAGAATTCATTTCATGGGAAATGAATTCGTATTTTTCAGGGAGAAGGAAATGCAAGATTCTCATTCCATGTTTGGTAATGCTTGTAAAGTAACCAAGAATTATCTTTTTATTTCCTTTCCCATGTTTGGTTTGTACAGGAATAGGAAACAAAAATAGTTTAATTTTCCAATTATACCCTTGTTTATTATGTATAACAAATAAAAAAGAATGCCAATGTTCCTTATGGATATAATTGATATTTTCAATTATTAAAAGGGGTAATATGGTCCTGAAAAAATTTCATTAATGCTTTCCCATGTGAAGGACGAACCAAACCCAAACTAGCAAGAGGGTTTCATTTTCCCCCCTTGGGGGCATCACTTTCCCATGAACCAGAAATTGTTTCCCCATGGTTGCACTTACCAGACTTTAGAATGGAATTATTTTCCCATTCCCAATCTTCCAATCTGCAAACCAAACGGGCCCTAGATGTTTAGGGGAAAAGAAATGAGGAACTCTGGAATGATATGTTACTCTGTCAAAACATTCAGGTTCCTGTTGATAAAAATTAGGACGAAATGGGAACATTAATATAGATTTGTGAAGTTTGAGGAGTAAGTTCTGTGATATGAATAGATGATCAATCTGTTGTATCTTGCAAGTCTTGTTAAACTCCAATTCTTTGAGATTCTTCCCATGTTACATGTTGTATTACTTAAAACTTTTCATCTTATAGACCCTTTTTTCCTTTTTAAATATGGCAGGGAAGCTGTAAGCTGTCAGTATTGCAGAGGTGTGGTTTCCTTTCTCCCTTTTTCCCTTATCTTGTTATGTGGTTTTGAAACACTGCTGTATACTGCATGGTATTGAAATTTCGTTTATAGTCTTTTAGGTTTTTATTTATTTATTCTAATTTGTGTTTCTCTGTTAGATGGCATTTTATTTGCAAAAAAGCCATTTACATTCACACCATGTTCATATACTTTATGTTAGTGATAAGGTGGACTATTGCTATCACTAGCAGCTGCAAGGACTGCAAAGAAAGGAAAATAACAAAAAGAATGGAAAAGAAATCCATCAAAATAAGACTTATAATCATCAAGCAGAAACTTTACTCAAAACTGGTCCACAAGTTCTTGTGAATTATACTAAAAGGAAGATGTCTAAAATGCTTTGACAAAGACGCCTAAAGAGAAGCTAAGAATCTAATTCTATACCAATCAACCTAAATAAGGTAAATGATAGCTTGTCAAGGAAAAGCACCATTGATCTTGAATGCATTTGGAGTAAATGTTTTCCTCAATCTGGATGACTTTCTATTCTTGGCTTTCAAAAGTACAAATCTTTGCTTGGATAGTTGCTCATGGGAGGTTCAGTACTTACAATATTATCCAATGCAAGAGGAGAAATATGTGCCTATCACTCTGTAAGTGTTCAATGAACAAATTGGAGCGGAAAATATTGATAATTATTTCTCTATTGGCCAAGAGCTCTTGGATTGTGGCATAAGCTCTTTGGAGAGGCTTTGATTAGTTGGGCAATTCCAGCTTTGTATATCATTATTAGTTTAGAAACATTGTGTTTTTGAGGGAGGAAGGAAGGCTAAAGTTTTGAGGAAGTGCGAAGTTATGGCTGCTTTTTGGGTGAATTGGTTAGACGCTGGAGTATTTTAGTAAAAGTTAGGGGAGGTGGAGTGGTCCTTATGAGATAGGGTGAGGTTTTGGGAGGTTTTGGGCTTGTTTGTGAGCGGTGCTCACAGCTGAATTTAGACTGTCCTTTCTTCATACTAAATTCATATTGGGCTGCTGCAGTTAGCTGATTTCTTGATTCTTGATGGTGGCAGTTAGGAGAAGTTTGTATTTTGCTGTTGTAAAGATATTTTATTTGTAGCTTTGTCTAGATGGTGCACCTCTTGTTCCCGGCCTGATTTTAGTGTTGTAACTTGGACTTTTCATTTAATAAAATCTCTGTTCCCTTTTGAAAAAGAAAGCCTTTCGGATTGCACAACCTTTGCTCTGAGGATGTCTTTTTCCTTCTTTTAGTTCACATTTTCTTTTGAAAATAGAGTACACAATTTTTTTTGGGGAAAAGATTGCAATCAAAAGTGGATCAGTAGTCTACAAAAGAAGCTACCCTCAGTCTACAAATCAGGATACAAAATGTTACAAGGAAAGAAAACACACTACCACCACAAGAAATCCAGCTACAGAAACCACCAAAGATACAATCAAAACAAAGGCGCACCAACTTGATCG
>QANT01002707.1:36112-47758 GCA_003254885.1 Purshia tridentata
AAAAAAAAAAAAAAAAAAAAAAAAAAAAAAAAAAAAAAAAAAAAAAAAAAAAAAAAAAAAAACTCAATATGACGCAATGCTTAAAAGAAGATTAGTCACTAATGGAGATACCTATAATCAATTATATAGCCAAGCCACTTCACATTGATGTTCTTAGGGTAGCACTTGCTGGCAAACTCATACTCGAACAAGACTCTGTGGTATCGTAGATTATATGCAAGTCTTATTTTGATGGGCTCGTTAATATCAATGAGTTGATGGACTTTTGTTGACATCCAATTGGAAGCTATATTCAAGTAGCAATAAATTTTTGTCATTTTTGTTTCACTTTTTGTACAGGGTGGACTCATTAAGATGCATTACCTATTGACACAGAGGATGCTTCATTTGTGGATACTTTATTTAATTTTTTAAAAAAGAAACAGAACCTTTATTGCTACGAACAGTAAAATTAAAAAGCAGCGGACAATAAATCCACCTAGTGAGACAATAGAAACACTACTACACTTTGTAATGTAAAACAGTGTAACTACAACTTGATACTTGATGCCTGTAATTGATTTTCATTTTATGTCCTAAGCTTGGTATCTGATCAATAAGGTATAAATTTCAGGCTTTTTCCACAAAAGGCATGTCAGGAAGTCTGGTGGGGCCATTGTTGCTAAGTGTACATATACATGCCACCGATGCCAGAATGGGGTGTGTGAGAAGATTGATACAAAAAGAGAGAAAGTTGAAACAAAAGGAAGGAAATTTGAAACAAGAGGAGGGAAAGTTAAAACAAAAGGACGGAAAGTTGAAACAAAAGACGGGAAAGTTGAAACAAAAGGAGGGAAAGTACAGTCGCAAAAATCTAAAAATTCTCAAACGGATCGCAGATCAATGCGTTTGAAAGGCAAGAAAAAAGCTTTAGCTGGAGGACAAGTACGGTTGAAAAATAGCAAAAAAGTTCCAGCGAGTATACCTCTACGCCGTTCTCCTAGGAAACCTAAATGCTTGTCAGTGCAAAATAAAAAGCATAGCAAACGAAAGAAAGGGAAACAAATCAAATCCACTAAGGGGACGTATAAGAAACCAATGAGAGGTACTTCGTGGCAAAGGAAGAGGACAGAAGTTTATTACAGTTACTGGCTTAATGGTCTGCTGTTAACTAGAAAGCCAAATGATGAACGTGTTGTACTTTTTAAGGATAAAAACCTACTTGTGCATTCTGGATGTTCATCTATAATTCTGGATCAACTCAAATGCGAGCTATGTCGTGAAGCAGGATATACACCAACTTCAAATTATATTGCCTGTGAAATATGCGGAGGTAAGGATGCAAGTGCTCCTTTTAAATGTATTATTGGTTGTTTGGCACTGATTCAGAAAGCTTTGATTGAATCATTTACTCTTTGATTTTGCATTTCATGAACCATGATACTAATCTCCGTGCCAGGATCTATTTTCTCTTCAATTTACATATATATATATATATATATATATATATATTTTAGACATATCTTTTTCACTTCCTTTTCTACAATTCTATCGTGCAGAATGGTTTCACGGTGAGGCTTTTGGGCTGGATTCAGAAAACATTGATAAGCTTATTGGATTTAGGTGCCATGTGTGTCGTGAAAGGAACCCTCCTGTCTGCCCCCATCTGGTAGTTGTGAAAACTGATGTGTCCCAATTGGCTGAAGCTCATAATGATGGTGCTGTTGATTGTTCTGAGGAAGTACCTAACACAGTCCCGCCTTTAAGTGAGGTATATAAAATACATGAAAATCTTTGGCTCTAATAACCGTAGTGTAAATGTAATATTCTCATCTTTCTGGACCTCCAATTTGTCCATGCACAATTGGGAATAAATTTGTTGCTTCTTTTTTTTCGGAGCATTTTGAAGGTGTTCTTTTTATTGTAATTCTTCCCTTTTTCTTTAGTGACAGGGGAGTGTTGTATTGAGTATATCAAGGGTTTTTGGTTTGAGGTTGTCAAATTAGTTGACGTCGTTCATCTTACATGTATTTCTTCCATTTCTATTAACTTTTTGACATTTTTGTTCTTTAAAAAAAGAAAAAGATTAAACAATAATGGTTTAGATGATTTTTTTTTTGGGTAGAGTAGTAGTGAAAGTATTTTTTCACTGTTAATACAAAGCTTACTTACCAATTGCATCCTATTGCAGATCACATGCAATTGAATTCTTTTGGCATTGCAAGATGGCTGCTTCAGTGAGTTTCTGTTGTGATTCATTTGATTTTTTTACATGGAAGGATTCTCATTTGTTGAGGTACTTGATTAATATTAAAGGAGTGGTTTAGGAAAGGAGTGGGTTTCAGGATCTCCAACTCAAGATTTTGGGACATAGAAGCAAACCTCATTTTTTAGGAGAAGTGGAATATTGTAAGGCAAAAAATTGCTTTCCTGTCTAATGAAGAAAGCTGTGGCTCTAAGTCCATGCATCAAGAACCATCATGAAGAGCAAAACCAACAGAAGAGGCCAGAGTGGTATAACTCGTGCCTTAAAGAAATTAGTCTTCCTGCAAGAATAATTTAAAATGAATTAATGAAGAAAATAATTTTTGTTTCTTCCTATAATATCTGTACGTATGTATTCTTTGCACTTTATGCTGGCTTGCTTCATTTGTTTATAAGAAGTCTATGAGAGGGTTACGCACAGCGTGGTCTAATCCTATAGGCGAGCTCTGTTTTTTCATCTCAAAGCTTTTGGTTTGCTTTTTCTGTCACATTAATATAGGGAGTGCATTTGAATTTGTTCTAGAATCTTATGCGAAATCTTTGCCTTGTTGCAGGTTTCTAATTATCTTTATAAGAGAGCTATGTATAACAAGTAATGTGAAGGCAATGGGGATAGGTGCAACACCTGAGGCTAGGTTCCTGGTGGGATTTTCGCTCCAGCATTTTTCATCATTGATGAGGCAGGATCATATGGTTTGATATTAGTTCATTTAGCTGACATTAACAATTGTTAATCAAATTGCAATTAAAGATGAGTAGAGAAAAAAGAACTAATTCTGTTTTAGGAGATAGTAGACAATAGACATTGACATTTGTTCAGAGTAACTGACAATAATGGCAGTTAGATGTTAGGTTGTGTTAGATGATGACAGGCGGCATCTCAAGTTTGTTTGAGTTTCTATGCTAATGGGTTAGGTTTTGTATTGTTATAATAGATATTGTACAGGTATCTGGAAAAAGTAAATAAGATTTCTGTTTGACAAGAAAGCTGAACACATGGCTAAATTTTTTTTCCCAGTAGTACAGTCCAACTTCTTGCCAAGCGAATCTCACAACTTAGTTGACACAGGCTGTGCGCATGGCTGTAAAAGGGATTTATTCTTTTATGTTTTATCAGAGAGCACAGAAAAGTAAATGTAAAATTAGAGTTAAAACTTGGATTGTTTTAGACTTTAGGTCAATTCTTTTATTATGATGTTACCAATCATAATAGTGTGTACTTGTGGTGTTACCAATCGATTCAAATTGTAATGCGTTTATAATTTTTAAGGGTGGTGTTTGGAGTTTTAGATATAGTAATTTTACAAGTATTATAACTCGACTGAATTAGTGATACTAAGAATGTCACCTGATGTTATGGTAGAAAAGGTAAAGTTGCAAAAATGAAAAGTGTAAGAAAATGCTTATTTCATTCATAACTCTCCCAAATTGGATATCACTACCTTATACACGCAGAGAGTCCACAGTCACGTGACCAAAAGTAAGGAAATAACTGATTGGCAATATAATTAATCAAAACATGATAGCTAGATAAAAAAAGAAAGTATTCAATTAACCATCTAAACAACTAAGGAATTATATGTAAATGGCTAGAAATGTAGCTAAGGACCTCATCAAATCAAAATCAAATTGATTTATTTGAATTTCAATTGACCAAGACCTCTGAAGCATCCTCCCAAGTTTCATCCTCAGCAGGAAGGCCAGTCCATTTGATCAACCAGTGCGTAATAGCCTCATTGTTTCGTTTAAACAAGCCTTGATCCAAAACTTGCTCCGGTGTCCAAAGTAATTGACCTTCACCTGCAAAAGAAGGAAGGGAAAAAGAAGTGACCACCTTGTTGCCCACTTTCCGTTTTAGTAATGAGACATGAAATATGTCATGAATGTGGGAGGCAGGAGGTAACTAGAGCCGATATGCAACTTTTTCCACACGACCAAGAACTCTATAAGGGCCATAAAAACTTGGGGACAACTTAGGGCAGTGATTTTTAGAGATGGAGGATTGGCGATATGGTTGATGGTGCAAATGCTGTAGCAATGTGTCCTTACCATGGAGAGTCACATTGACCAAGTGAACTGGAGAAGAGGCAGTAGTATAAAAGTGCACTAATGGAGGTGGTAAGGTGTCATTCGAATAGCAGATTGAAATGTGGTATTGTTCCACCACTCAGCCCATGACAATCACTTGACCTAAGAAGTCGGCTTATTGCCCACGTAACAACGTAAATAGTGCTTGAGAATACGATTCAGAACCTCAATCTGACTATCTGGTTGTGGATGATATGCTAAGCTGCGACAAAGTTTTGTACCCTAAGGTGGAAGAAGGCTTCCCAAAACTGGCAAGTAAAAACTGGATCCCGGTCACTGACTATGCTCTTGGGCATACAATGCAAACAAAATATTTTCCGAATGAAGACGTGTGCAATCGAAGCGGCAGTGTAAGAATGGGAAATAGCAATAAAATGCCTGTATTTGGAAAATTTGTCAACAACAACCAGAATCGCATTTTTGCTCGACACAGCTGATAAGCCTTCCACAAAATCCATAGCCACATCTCGCCACACTTCAGTAGGAATTGATAGCAGTTGGAGCAGACCTAAGGGGTGAATTGCTTCGTAGTTCTACAGCTGACATGTGTCACAGCTGGCACAAAAGTTTGACATCGTTCTTGAGACCCAACCAATGGAAGTTGCGTGTGATTCGTTTATATGTGCAAAGGTAGCCCGAATGTCCAGTTGTTGGTAGGGGTGAGCACTTCATTTCGCTATACCGTTCTATACAGATTCCATACCGTTCCGTGTCAAGTTTCATACCGAAAAATGATACCGATCCCTATACCATACCGAAACCATACCGTACCGATCTTAAATGGTATGGAAACGGTTTCACTCTTTCAATATCGACCAATACCATACCATACCGAACATTAATTAAATTTAAATTTAAATATTTTAATTAACATTTCTATAAAAAAACTAATTAAAAATATAGTATAACTTAGTATATACTACAATTTAATTTAATAATTTATCATATCATAATATTATATTATATCTTAAAGTATTTAAATCCTAAACCCTAATAGTAAACACTATACCCTATATTCTAATTGGCTAATATTATAATTCATAGTAATATAGTAATGGTATATGCTATATACTATATAGTATACTATAATTCATAGTTAATTTATATCATATCCTAATATTATGATATGATATAATATTAGGATATGGTATATAGTTATATATTATATCACATACCCTATACCTTAAGGCTTAAGGATTAAGAAATTAAGATATAGTATAATAAGGATATGTAATAATATGTAAAGGGAAAGTAAACTTGGAGGGTTCAAGTCTGCAATCAAGCTGAAATTTGCTATTAAATTGGATTGTTTTTGCTGTAAGAATATGTTTAATTTTGTTTTGCTATAGCTTGCTTGCAAATAGTATTGACTATATGTAATAAGCCATAAGGCTTAAGATCTCTTTTTAAATAATCTAGACATTCTATTTGTTAGGTACTTATGTTTTAGGCTTTTGGATAAAAAAAAAGGGTAGTTAAATGTTGTCTTTATTGAAAAAATATGTTGTTGAATGTTTGGGCAAAAAAAAAAAGAAAATTTTTTTAAAAGGTTGACATAGTGTCATACCATACCGTTTCATACCGAATCAGTAGAACATTGGTATGGTATGGTATCATTTTTGAAAATGTCCATCTCATACCATACCATACCAGTTAAAAGTTTATGATATGAGATAGGTATGAGGTTGATACCGTATCATGTCATATCATGCCCACCCCTAGAAAAATTAAGAAAAATATAAATAATTGTCGGGAAGTACACAAAAAACTCACAGCGAGAAGGACACAAATGCAAAAGACAGTAAGACACCTTCTTCTTCCCACACGACCATCATATGTTGAACACACGAAGACGTTGAACACATTTATATGGTCATTTTAATTAATATATGCAGTCGTCGTATGACTCGTATTAATGCTTTTTATTTAGAAAAACGTCAAAAAGATGCAGAGAAAGAGTTGTTGAAAACTTGGGTACATTACATAGAGCCAAAAATGTCATGTCATCAAATTTCACTACCTGGCCTGCATTTCTTCTCTCTCTCTCTCTCTCTCTCTCTCTCTCTCTCTCTCGCAAATCGGGAGAAACTTATAGATTCATCAATATTCATATTCCCTCCAAGAACCCACATCTGCAAATCCATTGGTTTCTGTAACTGTGCCAAGAATTGTGGTCAGTCATATTCTTCTAATCTGTTTTAGGACTAGTTTATTTCTTGGCTATCTATTGCTACTGTTGTTTGCTTTAACTCTTCCTTTTACCTGATTTTGGATTTTCAAACTGTCAGCAAAGAAAACCCATCAATGATCACCCAATGATTCTCCCGTTCTCTAGTTTTTTTTTGTTCTGAATTTTCTAGTTTGTTTTGTTGTAGATTATGTTGCTCTGTTTGCTTCTTCACATAGTGACTCGACTTTTTCCTTGTTTTAATATGGGTTTACACATTAATTCACCCAAAGCCTGAAACTTTTATAGAGAGTCAAATTTTTGGACTCAATTTTGGGTCTTGCTTAGCCAGGTCGAGAGAGTTTGTGCGGCCAATTATGGGTTTGTTCCAATTCAGAACCTTGTGTTTCTGTCTCTTCCTCCTCGTCTTCAAAACCTGCATAGCTGGGGTACAACATTCAGGTCGTATTTACCCCGGGTTCCAAGCATCTCAGGTGGAATGGAATGACAATGTGGGGCTGTTCCTGCTGTCCAAGAACTCGACATTCGCTTTTGGATTCTACCAAAGCCTAGATGTCAAGTTGTACCTCCTTGTAGTCATTCACTTGGGCACTTCTAAAGTGGTTTGGACTGCTAATAGAGGCTTACTGATTGCAAATTCCGATAAGTTTGTCTTTGACAAAAATGGTAATGTCTACTTGGAAAGAAGTGATGGAGTAGTCTGGTCCACAAACACAACCGGAGAAGTAGTCACAGCCATGGAATTGCAGGACTCAGGAAACTTGGTATTGCTTGGAGACAAAGGAAGCATTCTCTGGCAGAGCTTTAGCCATCCCACTGATACACTTTTACCTGGCCAGCAGTTCTTGGAAGGAATGAAACTCAAAAGCTTTCGAAACCGCAATAACGTGTCTCATTATCTTGAAATTCAGTCAGGTGAGCTGGTGTTGTATGCAGGATATCAAACTCCACAACTCTATTGGTCCATGACAGATGACAGCCGGAAAAGTAATAACAATGTCAGTGGCAAGGTTCACTCTGTGACTCTGGTGTCCAATTCATGGAATTTCTATGATCTAAATGGATCTTTGCTTTGGCAATTTGTCTTCTCTGACAATGAGGATCCAAATGCCTTCTGGGCTGCTGTTTTAGGCTCCGATGGCTTAATCTCCTTCTTTAATTTTCAGAAAGGGAAGAGTGTTGCTGCTGAAGCAAATAAGATCCCACAAAACTCCTGCAGCATTCCTGAGCCTTGTGACCCTTATTTTGTGTGCTATTTTGACAATTGGTGCCAATGCCCTTCGCTTCTCAGTTCTCGCTTTAATTGCAAACCTCAAGCACTCCCAACTTGTAATACCTCTAAAAGTTCAGTGGAGCTCTTATACGTGGGTGAGAAGCTTGATTACTTTGCTCTTGGTTTTACTAAACCCTCTCTAAAATCCAATCTGAATTCCTGCAAAGAAGCTTGCCTCAGTGATTGTTCTTGCCTTGTGCTGTTCTTTGAAAGCAGTTCTAGACATTGCTTTCTGTTTGATCAGATAGGGAGTTTGCAACGCTCTGGCACGAATTATACTGGTTTTGTCTCATATATGAAGGTCTTTAGTAATGGAGATGGAGGGCCAAGGGAAGGACACAAAATGGGAAGCAAGCAAATCCTAATAATCATGGTCATTTTGATTGCAACGATCTTGGCTGCTGTTGGTCTGCTTTATCTGGGATTCTCGTACTACAAAAAGAAGAGATTTTTGGATTATTCTAAAGAACTCGTGGAAGAGGATAATTTCTTGGACAGTCTTTCTGGAATGCCTATTCGGTTCACATATAGTGATCTCAGCAGAGCAACTAAAAATTTCTCCTCAAAAATTGGCCAAGGAGGGTTTGGTTCAGTCTACCTAGGTGTGCTTTTAGATGGCACACAACTGGCTGTGAAAAAATTGGAGGGTGTTGGGCAGGGGAAGAAAGAATTTAGAGCTGAAGTTACGATTATTGGGAGAATCCGACATGTCCACCTGGTGAAGCTCAGAGGCTTCTGTGCAGAAGGGCCTCACAGGCTTCTTGTTTATGAGTACATGGGAAAAGGGTCTTTAGATAAATGGATATTCAAGAACAAAAAGGATGACTTGTTGGATTGGAACACAAGATTCAGCATTGCATTGGGCACAGCAAAGGGTTTGGCTTATCTTCATGAAGAATGTGAAGAGAAGATTGTCCACTGTGATATAAAGCCTGAAAATGTTCTTCTTGATGACAACTTTGCTGCCAAGGTTTCGGATTTTGGTTTGGCTAAGCTAATGAACCGGGAGCAAAGCCATGTGCATACGACACTGAGGGGTACAAGAGGGTACCTTGCACCAGAATGGATCACCAATTATGCCATATCAGAGAAGAGTGATGTATACAGTTATGGCATGGTCTTGCTTGAGATAATTGGTGGAAAGAGGAATTTTGATCCAGCGGAGAGTTCGGGGAAAGCCCATTTCCCTTCTTATGCCTTTAAGAAGTTGGAAGAGGGAAATTTAAAAGACTTCCTTGATCCAAAGCTTGATGTTGATGAAAACGATGAGCGAGTTGTAACTGCAATTAAAGTTGCATTGTGGTGCATTCAAGATGAGATGCAGTTAAGGCCTCCGATGACTAAAGTAGTTCAGATGCTTGAAGGTCTTTGCGATTTACCACCACCCCCGATGTCCTCCTCTCTGTCAGATCATGATTTGAGTTTCCTGAATTGGAGCGGCAAAGAAGCTTCTTCATCAACAGGACTCGTTGAATGCTATAGTGATGTACCCATGTCAGATGTTAGGCTTTCAGGGCCAAGATGATAGAAGCAAACTTTATGGATGGAGATGTATGCATGAAGTAATAACTATTAAGCTTTCAAGGAAGGTTTTATGTTAGCTTATGTATCATTAGCAGTTAAAAGTTTTGATGCCTCAATGTATGTTCCCGTTTCATTATGATATAGATCTTATATTGCATGACTCATTTATACACACCCAGCTGCTCATCAATTTTTCACTTTTCAATTTGAAGTGACTCGACCATTTGTTTTTGTTAATGGTTTTAGGCAGAGACTAGCAGCTCTCTGTGCTCTGATTCACCTTCTTTCTGAATCTAAAAAACATGACTCTTCATTGCTTTGCTATGAGCCTATGACTAGTAGTTATGGTCCTATGGAAGCTCCTTACTGATATCTTCATATTTTTTCTAGCTTGATCCTCCAGAGATTCTGAGCTAGAAACCAATGGGGATTTGTTTACATATACAAGCTTAATGGTTCAAAAGATCCAGAATCAGCACAAAGCTGGACCTGCCACCAATCCAATTGCCAAGAATGCATATATATCCACACCCATATCTAAATGCCACAATTAGCACACACTTCACTGGAAGATCACTTTCAATTACATGGTGCTGTAATTGTAAGCTGTGAGAGAAGTGATCAGAGTAAAATCTAGGGCATGCAGTCAAATCCATTCTCAAATGCATAAATTATAGTCCAACTTTCCCACCAAATCCAAAATACTTATAGTTGTTACCAGCAGCTATTGAAAATCTCAATGCTGTAATTACCAGCGGTAATTTTGTTCATATATCTATCCTATAGCATTTAACAACATTCCTGCTGTTCCTGTAAGTATGTGTAGCTTTGCATTTGGTTCATAACCATTATATTTTCAAAGTGATGAAAGCCTTTTCATCATTATTCTAAGGCCCAACATTGTGGAGAGTATTATATAATATGGCTTAAAATACTCTCATTACTTCCCCAACTCCATCTACGTGGAGTCATGGATCATTACGGATTTAAATCACTTTAATTAAGAGCTTCTAGAAAATTATATAAAAATTCTCCACCAAATAATTTGACACAAATATTTGCAATGAGAAATTAGTTATTAAAAAAAAATTGAACATGTGGTCAAATGATGAATATTATAACAAATCAGGTGTTGATAGTCATAGAACAATTTTGTTACGGTGGAGACAAAAGGCCACTAATGTTCAAGTTCAACTATGGTAATTTAAGGAGGTTATCTTTTTTTTTTTTTGGGTCGAAGAATTTAACGAGTTTTCACTTCAAAAACATGACTCGTACTACGAAACTACTAACACTTTAAAAATAAATTAAAGGAAAAATTTTCCAAATAAAACACATATTTTGAGGGTTGTTGTATTTCAGGATATAAATTTTTTTTTGTGTTAATAAAGAACACATACTTATAGTTTGTGCCATTGTAGTTCTTTCTGTTATTTTCGTCAAGGAGTCCGCCTAAAATGGACCATGTGCCACACACGTGATCTATTTTGTATTTAAAAAAATTAAATTTAAAATTTAAGATAAAAAAGATTAAACTTAAAAACAAAAAACAAGAAAAAAGAAAAAAGGAAAAAATAAATAGGAGGTGCAAATTGCACCCCCTCCCTACCTCCAGCCTAACTCACCTCGTCGGCATACCCCAGGCGGCAACCTACCCGCTGGCGGCTGGCGTGAGCCCACCATCCCCATTTTTTTTTCTCTCTCTCTCTCTCTCTCTTTTCATCTCTCCATCTTTCCTTCTATTCTTCTGTTGTAATGTTTGTTGGGCTTAACTATTCTGTTTGCTTGTATCGGGTTACAAATAGAGTGAGACTTGGTGGTTCAGATTTCAGAATCACTTGGTCTTTGTGCATTTGTCAATGGATATATTTGTGCATTTGTTATGTTATGTGATTCTATGCAAAAGGGGAAGAGGGTTTTTGTTTGGGTTGGTAAAAGCTCCATCACATGTGGAAGAGGAGGTGCAGATCGCACCCTCCAGCCTACTAGCCAACGCTGCTCCAGCTCACCCATCTCGCCTCTGTTCTTCTCTTTCTCTCTCTCTACATCTTTGTCTCTTTCTCTTTGTGGTAGGGGTGATGATGGATTTGACTGGGGTGAATAATGGAGATGAGTTTGGTTGAAAATCGATGGAGGTTAGGGATTTGGTTGAAAATAGTTGGGTTTGGTTGAAAATCGAGGACATGGGTTTGGAGGGGCTTAGGGATATGTTTTTTTGTTGTTGGATTTGATTTGGGAAAACAATGGAGGTTGGTTGGGCAGGGTGGGAAGGGCGGTGCGACAGAAAGGGAGAAAGAGACAGAGATAGAGAGGGGGAAAGAGAGAGAGA
>QANT01002710.1:0-10522 GCA_003254885.1 Purshia tridentata
TTTCTTTTTTTGTTTCTCCTTACGGATCCTTCATACTACAATAATTTTAACCCCTCCTTTAAGAATTTGATTATTAAATAAAAAATTGTTTTAAAATGTGGTTAATTATTAACATCATTATTTTAGTTTATCAAATATTTGTATCTACTAAACCAAATAGTCATTCATTTGGCTCTTTTCACGTAGCCATTCATTTGGCTCCTTCCACGAAGTTGTTTTGAAAGAGACAAAAAAGACATGCCGCCTTCTTTTCTTTCTCTTTTTTACTTTTTTTTTTAAAAAGAAATTATCTTTATTTTTGTAGGCCCAATCCAACAAGGCAATTGCATTGGTGCAATGATATATGGAGAAATTTTATTTCTCAATAATACTGCACTTATTATATTTTTATATTATAATTTTGTACTATTTTATGTAATAATTTATAT
Source organism: Purshia tridentata (assembly GCA_003254885.1). NCBI lineage: Eukaryota > Viridiplantae > Streptophyta > Magnoliopsida > Rosales > Rosaceae > Purshia > Purshia tridentata. The sequence goes on from QANT01002710.1 coordinate 429, forward strand.
GACATTCATACATTAGCTATAAACAAAAAAATCTTAAAAATAAAAAAAAATTCTGTTTAGTACAATAATGACACGTAAGATGATATAATAAAGAGTAATTTAATTATAAGATACTAATTATTGAAAAAGTTAACCAAAAGCATTCAAATCCAATAATTTACTCATAGCTAACATTTAATTTAATTTTTAGGTAACATCAACTCATCCACAACCACAAATTTAATTTCAAGGTAATATCAACTCACCCACAACTACAAATTTAATTTCTAGGTAATATCAACCTACCCACAACTACAAATTTAGTTTCAATTTCCGTTTCACTTGCAATTTCAGTTGCACTCTTAGTTTCAGTTATAGAAAACTCTCAGTTTTAGTTTAATTATAAACATTTCAATTTTCACTCACAGTTTCAATTAGTTTTCATTCACAGTTTCAGTTTGCAATTCATAATTACAGTTCGAAAAAAAAGAAACTAAAATGAATCCCAGCCCCTCCCCACTCCAACCCTCCGTATCCCCACCCCTCACCTCACCTCACCTCACCTCACCTCACCTCACCTCACCACCCCTCTCCAACCACCAGTAAGGCCCACTGCCAGCGACCCCTTCTTCATGCCGGCGACCCAGTTGCCACTTCTTTCTCTTACTCTCTTTGTTTTTTTCTCTCTTCCTCACTCTCTCTTCTCTTCGTAAATCTGAAGCAAACTCTGAAATTTAACATACTCATAATCCAAATTCATGTTCAACAGATAGAAATTAAATTCCATAAGATCATTATGGAATTGGACCTCCAAAAAGAAAAAAAAAAATAAAATTAACAGCTAATCAACTATGTATATGAATCTTTGCTGAAGCATATGAATAATGCACTTATTTATTCATATGCATGCATAACTAAATTCCAACAAAGTTTAATGCACTTAGTTATTCATATGCATAACTAAGTTCTGGAACCGAGATCTTCCATTTCTCCTACCCGTTGTCAACCTTGGTGCTGCAACGGATGAGGCTTCTTTCTTGTTGAAGTTCACCATCACAACATGCCCACCAAAATTCAAAACTTTGGGCAGCAAATCCCAAGACCCAAGACCAACCCCCAAATCCCACTCATATCCAACAAATCCAACCCACAATTCGTTCAACAAATATTAATGCATTAATCAAATTGGTTAGACCCCAAGATTTAGTCTTTCTCCAATCCCATTATTCATGCTACTGATCTTCCTCATCAAATTGGTGAGACTCTTATTTGATTTTGAATTTGAGAGGAAACCCAACATTGGCCCAAGCTTAGGCTAGAAAATCATCCACCAGTTAGGACTGTGGAGGAGAGATAAAGTGTGTAGAGAGAAAGGAAGAGAGAAAATGAAGGGGAGTAGCTGGCGAGGGTGATCAGAGTGAAGGAGGAGGCGTGGGTTGGGTGGACAATGGTTTACAAAACTATGACTTGGGTCGCACCAAGTATTTGATTTCCATGGTGCGGAAAAAGTGGCAAAGAAAGTAAATGACAGTAATTTAAAAAAAAAAACAGCTGGAAGTCTAATAAGCTAGGTACCTGATTAAATTTTTAAAAATACATGTATTAGAGAGAAATGCATTCTTGAGTAATTATTTCAATAATAAATATGATATAAATATAAAAATAAGAAAAATATTATTGATTTTTCCACACAGATGCCACATTATATCTCTAGTTAGCAACTTAGCACAATTGTTTTTATACTTTCAAAAAAAAAAAAACAGTTTTTATTATTCTTAAAGAAAATATAAAGAAAAAATTTTGTTGTTCATAAAATTAAATCTCAGTCATATATCAAGGGTGTTAAGGTAGGGTAGACATAATAAAAAAGGATTTTTTTTTCTTATAAGGAATTGATGCAAACAACTCTATTAGAACTCTCTTTAATAACATAGCGTTATATTTAGACAACTTTATATCTTTACTTTTACACTAACTCTCCTAAATAAGAAAGTGACATAACTCATAAGTGTCACAATCGCGTGTAACCCCTGGGCCGGTTCCGGGTTGCCCCTGAAGCAATTGAGGGGGTGAGAAAAGAAAAGTCTGTCATTTGGCTCCTTCCACGAAGCTGTTTTGAATGTCCAATCAAGCATAAAAGGACTTGTCGGCTACTCTTCTTTCTCCTTTTTACTTTTCTGAAAAAAAAAAAGAAGAAGATTATCCGAAGCCTGCAGGCCCAACAAGGCAATGGCGACTGTCAACTGATTATATTTTATATTATATTTTTATTATAGGTATAGACTGCATATAAGTGGATAACACCTTTATTAAAAAAAATGTACAAGTTTTTTTTTTTGAGAATGAAAAAATGTACAAGTTAAACATCAGTTAAGATCGATAGTACAAATACTTTAATATTGATCGATATCATATAAGACATATTATTTTTTCAATAGTTAAAGTAATTAAAGATTGTTAAGTATTTTTTCCGTGTGCAGAAAATTAAATTAAACCATGTCTGTCTTATTTATAAATGTACAATCCTATATAACAAAAAAGGGATATATCAGTTGTGAAAAACTGCATCAATCAATAAATTGGTGAAGATCAAATCATGGTTATCCATTTCTTTGGGTGGTTGCTGAATCTCGTGGTAGCTGTAAATTATGTGCATGGAGCACAAGTCCCTGGCCTTGAAGATTGCCCAGAAATAAGATGCAACCCCCATGGCCACGGCCCTGCCATCCGATTCCCTTTTCGACTTAAAGGTGGTCGGCAGCCAAGCCACTGCGGTTACCAGGGTTTTGATGATATTCTAGCATGCACCGACGACAACCACACTGTGCTCAACATTACTATGCCATTATTTTCAGGCTTTTCAGCTAGCAGCCGTAAACTCTTTGTTCAAACCATTAACTACACATCTCAGGAAATTGAAATATATCATCCAAATGGTTGCTTGCCGTTACTGATTTTCAACCTCAGTATTTCTTCTACTCCCTTCAAAGTCCAACCCCAATACTCCTATAACTTATATAACTTTACCTTATTCAGTTGCCCACCGTCAGTAGAAAGCGGTCATGACAAATATTCTGATTGTATGGTGAGGCTGAGCCCTTGCCTTGGCGACCCTGCAGGCAACCAGATTTTCGCTATCGAATCCTATTGTTCCATTGATGCTATGCCCCTAGTGTCTTGTACCAAGCTCGATGAGTACACATCAATTCCGAACAACATTGGACAGGACAATACTCTCAAGACGTTCCATTGGTCCGTACCATCATGTGAATATTGCCACAAGATGAACAAAAACTGCAGACAAAAGTTCGAATACCAGTTGCAAGACACTGAAATTGAATGTACGGGTGCGTATCATTTAAATTACACATTTAACTTTGTGAAAACTTACAGCTTGTTGCAGTTAGCAAACAAAAAACTTTAGTACGTACCATTATTATATATCTAGCTATCATCCATATTCATGCAACTAAATATAGCTAGCTAAGGTACTCAAAGATTTATAATTTATGAAGCAACAATATATTACGAGTTAGCTACTTTTATATTTGATAAACTCAAGTACATAATCTCTGTATATCTTTTGTTCAACTCAAGCACTTATGTTAATTATTAACCCTTTTTCAGGTGACGAAAGGTCAAACTCTAAGGCATTAGGTAAGTCATGATCCGTAGGCCAATTTATATTTATATTTTAAGGAGATTTATTTAAAAGTGTGACTCTACATATTATAGAATTTTCCTTTAATTTGATCGACTACTTGTTGCAATTAGAAAACGAACAACTTTAATTGGTACGTATACACCATTATTATATATCGATCATCCATATTCATGCAACTAAATATACCTAGCTAAAGTACTCAAAGATTTATAATTTATTGAAGCAACAATATATTACGAGTTAGCTAGTTTTATATTTGATAAACTCAAGTACATAATCTCTGTATTTATTTTGTTCAAAGCACTTATTTTATTATTACTTTTTCAGGTAGCGGAAGGCCAAACTTTAAGGCATTAGGTAAGTCATGATCCGTAGGCCAATTTATATATATGTTTTAAGGAAATTTATTAATGAAGCACTTCAGAATAATTTGATTTCTAGAAGAATATATATATAGATATATACGTATGCTTAACGCAAAACGTCATATATATCTGCAGGTTTTTGCACACTTTCTGTGGTTCTTATAGCAACGGGATTTATAATCTACCGTCTTTATAATTCAAACAAAATAGAAAAAGAGAGTCAGCTAAGAATTGAAAGATTTTTGGATGATTACAAAGCTCTCAAGCCAAGTAGATATTCCTATGCTGATATCAAGAAAATAACAAATCAATTTAAGGACAAGTTGGGACAAGGGGCCTATGGAACAGTATTTAAAGGAGCCCTTTCCACTGAATTACTTGTTGCTGTGAAAATTCTCAACAATTCAAATGAGAAAGGGGAAGATTTCATGAATGAAGTGGGAACAATGGGTCGAATTCACCATGTCAATGTGGTTCGCTTGATTGGCTTCTGTGCTGATGGATTTATACGAGCTCTTGTGTATGAATTCTTAGCAAATGGTTCGTTGCAGAATTTCTTATCATCAGCAGATAGTAACAACTCTTTCCTTGGTTGGGATAAGTTGCAAGATATTGCTTTAGGTATAGCCAGAGGAGTTGAATATCTTCACCAAGGGTGCGACCAACGTATCCTCCATTTCGACATCAAACCCCATAATGTTTTGCTAGACCAGGATTTCACTCCAAAAGTTTCTGATTTTGGTCTAGCCAAGTTGTGCGCCAAGGATCAAAGTGCAATATCCATGACTACGGCAAGGGGGACCATGGGTTACATTGCACCCGAAATCTTCTCAAGGAACTTTGGTAACGTGTCCTACAAGTCTGATGTGTATAGTTATGGAACATTGTTACTTGAAATGGTTGCAGGCAAAAAGAATTTCAAAGACATGGAGGACTCCACCACCCATGTCTACTTCCCAGAATGGATCTATAACCTTTTAGAACATGGGAACGACCTACGGATCCATATTGAGGGTGAAGAAAATGCAAACATTGCTAGAAAGCTTGCAATTGTGGGTCTATGGTGCATGCAATGGCACCCAATAGATCGTCCTTCCATGAAACTTGTGGTTCAAATGTTGGAAAGAGAAGGTGGCAATCTAACCATGCCTCCCAATCCTTTTGCCAACACTTAGATGATCGAGTGATGATATCAATTGCATGTGTTGCCATAATAAGATTATATATATGGTGTTAAATATCAATCGTCAAGCAGATATACTAGATGCCAGCTTATCTAGCTCTTGAAGCTATGGCAGGTCTTCAGTCACTGGCTTCTGTATATGAAACTGCATTTTATTTTGTTGAATAGTTTTTGTTTTGTACTTTTTTGCTCTTTCGAGTGGATGTTTTACGTTCTTCGTGATTAATATTGTATCAAATATTGTTCATCATATATATAATTTGCAAGGTTATTTCGATCATTTTCTGTGTACAGTAACGGATCCAAAAAATTTATCCTAGGAGGCCATAGTGTAAAACTTATATAAATATTTTTAATATGCAAGCTTGAAAGAGAGCCCAGTTCTGGTGGTAATTCACCAAAAAACAATTTGGCACTCTGCAACTCTGTTAAATGGGAGAGATTTCGTAATGCTGCTGGTATGTTTCTTGTGAAATTATTTTCAGAAAGCCTGAGAAGCTCGAACTCCAAAAGGGTTCCTAGCCCATTTGGCAAATTAAGCACCTACAAATCTATTCTAACTGAGATGGATCAAGTCATTGAAGCATCCTACAAATTAAGAGGTTAAAAATTTGTCAGTTAACAAATAAGCAAATTAAGCAGTTAACAATTTCAGGAGGAATCCGCCCAGTGAGCAAATTGGACGATATGAAGCCTTTGCAACTTTTGGCAGTTTCTAATCTCCGGGGCAATTGGACCTGTGAACTTATTCTGGTCCAACTCAATTGCAGAAAGGTTCACCAATCTCCGATATATGGAAAGCTCCCAGTAAGATTATTTCCAACATGACCAAGTTGCACCAATCAGTGGTGTGGTGGATTCAGGATTTTTAACCTAGGGGATCAAGGTTAGGACACTTTTTTGCTCGGTGCTGCAAAGTGGCATCAAAATTTTTTAAAGTATCCTGGGCGTGTAGTGACTGGTCTAGGCAAAGTCGGCCTACCTCCTCTGCTCTTGTCCAAATGCTTGCCTCATGGTGTGCAGAGGGTTTCTAGTTTTAAGGTTCAGTCATTCAAGCAGTTCACCAAACACTTGGTGTGTAGAGGGTTGCACACAGCAGTCTGAGGGTCAAAATGCCTCAAGGCTGACGACTCTCAAGCCAAATTGTTGGTGTCCGGGGGCTTGCTAGACCTCTTCTATCCTTTAGTGCATCCGGCCCTGGCACCAATGATTTGTGGTTCAAGACTAGCTTCAGTTAGAATATTTCCACTCAGATTGTTAGACTCCGGGTTCAACAAAATTAGAAGCAAGCAGGCCCTTGCAGTTGCTCGCTTGGGGGAGCATTTCATCAAGCTGGTGGTGGGTGTCACTAGCGTTGGGGGGTCATGGCGGTTAAGAAGCATATTTCAAGGGAATGGGTCACCGGCGTTGGGGGGTTGCCCGACCCCAGTCTTCAACGTGGATTGTCCCTATATATGAATACAAGGGCTTTTAAGTGTGAGATTTCATATTTAAACTTATTTGTATAATGAAGCAGATTAACCCACTACATATAGTTTTTAAACAAATTTGAATAATTTATTTTTAGACATTTAGTCATACATCATCTTTACAAAAAATTATTTAAATCTAAAATCATCGCTGATCTAATTTTAATTAAATAAATAAACGATTAATTTTATTAAAAATATTTAATTTATCTATTTATTTTATTAAAATTAAATAAATAAATAATTTTTAATTTGGTTAATTTTTTCAAAAAATAATATATAAATAAAGGCTTATCAAATATCACATCCCAATATATAATATGACCCCGATCCCAATTTCCAAGAAGTTTTGCTTCAATATTTTATAGAAGTGGAAGTTACTTCAAAGTTCCTCTACCAACACATTTATTGAAAATTTCACCTTGAGTTAGAGATTTGACAACTCAGATAAGGACCAGAGAGTTAAAGTATCAAGTATCACATTTCAATATATAATGTGACCCCGATACCAATTTCGAAGAAATTATTTTACTATGTCTGCTTCAATTATAGAAGTGGAAGTTCAAAGTGTCTAGTAAAGTAACGTATACCAATACATTTCTTGAAAATTTGGCCGAACTTGACTTGGAGATTTCACATCTCAGATTGACTTAAACATATGACAACTTGGAGACATTAATTTTTGCTGCAGAACAACTTTGAATGGGTGCAATGACAATTGACGCAGCGCATTACTTTTCTAAACTTCACGAAGCGTGCATGTTGGGCTGAAGTTATCTGGCTCCTTCTACGAAGTTGTTTTGAAAGAGACCAAATAGAGATGGCCAATCAAGCAGAAAAGGACTTGTCGGCTCCTTTTCTTTCTCTTTTTTCTTTTTCTTAAAAAAGAAAGAAATTATCCTTATTTTTTGCAGGCCCAACAAATTAATGAAATGTTAATTTTTAATTTTACCCTAATGTAAATTAACTGTTAAGTACAAATATTTAATTTAAAGATTTTAAAATTTTAACTTAAACTATAACCAACACCATCAATATACTTAACAGTTCTGTATACCTAACATCTCCACTCATCTCTCTAACATCTCTACACACCTCTCCTTTTTAACAAAACCATAAATGAACCTTGCTACACTAACATTCTTTATATATATATCAAAACAAATGAGTATAATATTGATGAATGCTTGATTTTAACATTTGCGGTTTCGGAGTCTTCAAATGAGTTATTTTCATTATTTCTTCGAGTTTTTACATATAAAAAAATGCTTATTTTTAAATATAAAATTGCAACCAATGCAGTACATGTTCTAAGTCATTCGACAATAACCCACCAAACACACTAAGCAATTTATTCGGTAGTTAGCTACCAAAAAGTTCTTGAAAATTTTTAAAAAATAATGTTTGGTGTTATTGTACAGAAACCCCTCATACATGTTCAGTGCACTAAGGCCGAAAATAATCTAATTTTTTTTTTTTCAAAACCTTTTTCATTTTGTTCAAAATTCGACATATACAGTTAGGATTAAAATTATTTAATCTCAAACATGAATCATATAATAAATAACTTACATTTGAAGTCATAAATCTAAGATTTGATTCATAAAAATTTTTGACCGGGTGTGGTTCTGATTCGTCGGTGGTGCTTGTCATCATTGTTAGTGTTCGATGGTGATACGCAATTGGATCTCACTTTTTGGTGGAAGCGGTGAAGATGGAGTTTAGTGTTTATATTGAGTATAAATAGTATGATAGGTTAGATGTGGTTGTTAAGATTTAGTAAAAGTAATTTGGAAAAATTTGTTAAAATATAATTTTTGTAATTTTTAATTTTTAGCTAGATGTAGAAAGTGGTGAGAATACTGATAAAAACATTGCGTCTGAATAGCTGAATAGCGACACTTCAAATTATTGAATACAAATAAAAAAAGTCCACTAAAAAAACAAAACAAAAAGCCACAAAGTCGCCTAAAGAATTATTCTATGTTCAAATTGATTGACTTGGAATGTTATGTTGTCAAGAATCAATGACTTAATTTTAAAAAACAAAAAAGCTATTTCTTCTTCTACGACAGGAATCAATCCTTTCAAACCTAGCAGCGCCCCAGTCAATGGGATAAGAAAAGAAAAGTCTGCCATTTGGCTCCTTCCACGAACTTGTTTTGAAAGAGATCAAAGGGCGATGATGACCAATCAAAGCAGAAAAGGACATGCTGGCTTTTCTTCTTTCCCTTTTGCCCTTTTTTTTAAAAAAGAGGAAATTATCCTTATCTTTGTAGGCCCAACCCTTACCCAACACGGCAATTGCATTTGCGCAATGTATCTATGGAGAAATTTTTCCTCATAGATGCCACATTATATCTCTAGTTATCACAATTTTTTTTATACTTACAGAATTAGAAAAAAAAAAAAAACCATTTTTTTCTATTCTTAACGAAAAATATGAAGAAAAAATCTAGTTGTCTATAAAATTAAATCTCAGTCATATCAAGGGTGTTAATATGATAGGATCGGTCAGACCAAAAACAAAAAAAGCAAAAGATAATTGGGTCGGCATAAAAAAGAAAGTGACATAACTCATAAGTGCCACAATTTGTAAAAAATAGAAAGGGCCACTGATTGTGTCACAATTTTGGCCCATGCGTATAAAACATGCTAGCTTCTGTGAAAGTGCACTTGCAATGCCTTTTTTTTTTTCTCTCAGTTTTTGTCTTTTCAGATTCAGTCTGTATCATTGACAGTTCAAAGTCTATTATAAACACAATTAAATTTCCTGGAAATTTCACTATAGGTGTTGGTTTGTGTAACTCGTGCAATCGTGTTTTAGAGAAGACTTTGTAATTCGTGCAATCACTATAAGCATTAGATTTTCTTCCTTTCTATCTTTTTCAGATTGATTTGGTGGTCCTTTTGAAATTTTTTTTCCACTATTATAATTTTGTTATGTTCATATTTGCTTGTTTCTTTCACCTTCTTTTTAAAATTAAATTTTTGGTTCCTTTTCTACTATATCTAAATTGATCATTTTAAACTTTTAATATTTTGAAATAGTAAGCTTATCACTTATTGCTCACTAGTTTATGTGAAGCTGCCACTACAATACTTCATTACAGTTGATGAAAGTTCAAAACTTTTTCTTTTTTTTATGCAGGATGAGAGAAATTCAAATTTAAGACATTTCTAATTGGTGGAAAAATATCACTAAATTACAAAATAGTTGGTCAATCTTTTATTATTTGTTTACACAAATTTCATGGCCAATCTTTTATTATTTGTTTTCAAAAAAGGCCTTGTAGGAATGTCAAGAAGCCCAAAACTAAACTCTATTTGAAGGCTTAATGCAGGCTTCTTTGTTTTCTTGCAAGGCATTTTTTGACTTCATCAAATAAAGGCCGGCCCTGAGATTTTAGAGGACTAAGACAAACTATAAAATA
>QANT01002713.1:0-21652 GCA_003254885.1 Purshia tridentata
TAGGGTTAGAACTCCTTAACCCCTCAAAGGAATTGGGCGCATCCAATTCTATTTTTTCTAGTGTAGAATTGGTTTTAGGCCAGTCATATTAAAATATTAGTTATATATAAAATTTTATATTTTAGTTGGTTCACCCCGATTCAATTTGATTTTTGGCTTGACGTTGACCAATTTTGCTCAACTTGACTTTTTTCGATCGGGTCAGTCTGATTTTGTCGGTTCACCGATAAAATGCCCACCCCTGTGAGGGAGAAAAGGGGCACACATTTAGCCATTTAACATACTCAAAAATGCTTTTTGTAAACATTATCAAAAGTGGACATTTTAAAAACAGGTTATCAATAGGCGTTATTCTCGTAATATTGACCTGATTTAAGAAATTTGTGCCAACATGCAATTTAAGAAATAAAACTGATTTAGAAATTTGGTCAATTGACCTGAATAAACAAAAAGACAAACCAAACAAAAAAAGACAAAAGAACAACGAGTATTCTCAAACAAAAATGTATTGTATGAACAAAATACCAATCTATATTATTCAGTACAAAGCTTGATTTAACTAGCAGAACATATTTCAACGGTTAAAACATCGAACCGACATAAAGCACTAAATCCTTGTGCAAGCTGTTGCTAAGCAAATTTCAACATTTTGTCTAAATGTTAGACTCAATTTGCTACAGATGTGTAAAAGGGCATTGATTTCTACAACTTAACTTTTGGGTTAACAGTAAGAAAAGGGCAAGAGTTTGTACTGTACTAATTCTTTTGTTGGGTTTAACCCAACTCTATATTTTCATACAAGTCTAAGCTAGCAGACCACTGAATTTACAAGCAGTGAGAAAAACTCAGCCAAAAAGTCATCCAAGTGATAGTAGCAGCTATTTCTGACGCTTTATCGTTCCACGTCCTTTACCCTGATGCAAGGTTTGATATTTTTGAAGAAATAATTGCACAGAAGCAGGGACGTTTCTCCTCAACAATCCCAGAACTGATATTATGCTATTGAACAGAAGTTTTGCTAACCCGTCTATTTGCAATTCATATTGCTCATAAACAAAAAATACTGTGAAAGCGAACACCAGTGCTGCAAGATATTTCCAACAAGATCAATACAAAGTTCAAACTGATAAGACATCAATTAACTCTGGCTTGGTAAATTGGCATTGCCTTACCTACACCGATCACCACAGCCAAGGCTTGTGAAAAAATCAACTTGAGCAAATAGAGGGAAGCTGCAACCTATATTGATTACAAGAGATTATGTGTAAGATGTCCACAAGAGAATAATCGCTGTCAATGAAAACTCATCCATTTCATATTAAAAGATTGCATATAGAAATGCATTATAGTTTTTGAAAATGCTGAAGAATAGTAAAGAACTGATATTGTATGTCAAAGTTCACTCATAAAAGGCAAACATCATAGTCATACTTCATGCCTCACCAACTAAAATAATTTAACTGGAAGATAAAAAACTCATCAGCCCATGAGATACCCCTCTTTCCTTATGGTGGCATACATTATTGAATTTTAGTATTCTTGAATCTCCCAAACCAGTTGTAAATTACTTAAGCCTGTCCATTTAATTTATTTAATTTTCTTTTGACATGAAACCGTCTTCATTTCAAATCTCAATGAATAACTACAACCGTGTTCTATTACTGCGGAACAAACATAATTCCTTGACACAAACACACACCATAAAACAAACACAACTTCAGTCATTCAAAAACAAAGAGCATTCCAGCATTTTAGAATCTTCTAAGAAGATAATTATCATTTCTCCAACAAGTACTGCAAGTAGGGGACACAATAGGCCTGGGAAGGAGCACCCAAAGTGTCACCTTCTTAACTATAACTCCCAGATAAATTGCAGTGTGATTGATTTTTTTTTTTTTTTTTTGGGTCTATGCAGNTTTTTTTTGGGGTCTATGCAGTGTGATTGATTTACAAAGTCAAAATTTAATAGTTAAATATAACATTGATGATTAAGAATCTGGCCACAACCAATGAATGAATCTAGGTCAAAGTTTCCTAACATACTAATGTTTTGACAACTATACCTGCAATGAGGGTCTATGCAGTGTGATTGATTTACAAAGTCAAAATTTAATAGTTAAATATAACAGTGATGATTAAGAATCTGGCCACAACCAATGAATGAATCTAGGTCAAAGTTTCTAAAAACATACTAATGTTTTGACAACTATACCTGCAATGATCATATTCCATAAAGTGTGAACCTAGGTCAAAAGTTTCATAAACCACGAAATTGGACATATGTTGGATCAGGATCACTTTTTTTTGTTTTTTTGTTTTTTTTTTAACTCTGCGCCAGTGCAACATTGATTCCACTATTATTTATTAGTCTTAGACAGATCTTACATTCCATTCTAATACATGATACTAATTCAGTGACATATCATAATATCAATTACATCTAGAAATGAACTAACAAAATCTTCTTATTTTAGGTCTACATTTGGTGCATGCAGAAAACAGCCATCCATTTTTACCACCCTTTCAAAAAAAAATTTTAAAAGTTAAATTGGCTTGATTAAATTTTATTTAATAACATTATAAATTAGTAATGACATTAAGAATTTTTTATATACCAAATTAAAATCTAAAGGGAATAAATTACCGCAGTCCATACCTTGAAGAAAATATCCCAATCATCACCTTGGGCCAGTAGTCTCGTATGGCAAACCGCTCTGTTCCACAGATATGCTATGGTTGCAATCATGTCCTTTACTACCATTTCAGGAATCTCAAAGCATGATAAAGATAAATGCTCAAGGGTAAAACCCAATCTGTTAGAGAGGTTACTTAAATGGTCAGATGTAACTTAATTGTGAGTGGAAATGGATCTCTCTAAGCATTTAAGAGGTTACTCAAACTAAAGCTTTATAAAACATCAATACTTACATCCTTGATGGTAGAAGTCCATATCCATAAAGGGAAAATGAAAATAACAGCAGAAGCTTGAATATAGATGAGACAAAAGTTCGTCCAGAAAGGAAAAACCAGTAAATCAACACACTCAAAGCAACGAAATAAGTAAATGACTTCTTCTCATCACGCCACAGCAAAATGTCTGCAACTGCAGTAACACAGTTCAAGGTCATTCCGCAATCACAATCAAATAATAAACACCATGAAAGAACAAATTAACATGTGTTAGCACCAGGCTTGCACCAAAATCAGCCACAAGGGTCTGAGTCAAGCTCATCCCCACCCAGCTAGATTTTGCATCACAAGAAGTCAAACCCATTGAGAAAACATCTGGGAACTACAATTTGCAAGCTAAGAATAAGTGAACGCAAAACTTAATGCCAAGGAAGAAAAAAAAAAAAAAAGAGCAAAAATCAATATAATTTGAAAACAAACTTCAGGAGTACAATGTAAAATGGGTATATATTATGGTACAATGAAAACAACCTTCTCCACTGCCCAGCAGCTTCTCCACTTTTGATTGCTCATTAAAGTCACTGTGACTTGTGAAAGATGAGTATTTGGCTAAATGAGAGAATGACTCAATAGTTAACGCAACACCTTCCTGTACACCAGTAATCAGCACATAAAACTAATTTGACATGTAAATTTCCATGCTCTACAATAAGCCATAAAAAAACATGACAATACACATTACTATACATGTAACAAAAATTATTATAAAGTATATCATTTCAAAATGAAAGGAATAGGAAGCAGTCTTCTTTTTTATAAGAAACAGACTTTCATTAAAAGAAAAAAAAAAAAATAACAACATACAATGCAGTGAACAATATGTCCACTAACCTACACTTTCCTAGATAATAAGTTCTAGGATGATAAAAAACCAATCATACACAAGTTAGGAAAAAGTCTCCCTAATACACAACAGCCCCCCCAATTAGACAAGATAACAGAATATGACAAAATTTCAACCCTGATATATGCTAGAAGCAGTCAAATACTCGTAGCATAGACAATGTGCCTCAACAAGGAGCAGGCAGGGGACTGACCATCCAAGACAGTTTTTTTAAAGGTCAGAACATTCAATTGAATATCTAACAAAAAGGATGTCAACATGGAATTTTAAATTATTCTCTTTTATTGGACAAGGTACAAGAGCAGTTGCAACTGAATGAATAATAACAGTCCGATTAAAATAAAATAAAAAGAGTAATAGCAATTTCAAGCTTTTTCAGGTCCTGTGCTAACAACCTACTTGCAATTTTTAAGCAAGACAAATGAATTTTTGTAGATATCTAGAAAGTCTTGATTCTTGAAAATATATATATGCTAATAGAAGAACAAAAATATCACATAAATGAATAAAGAAAGATCAAAGAAGAACAACAGATAATATGATAGGAACATTGAGAAAGACATGAAGGGCTAACAAAAATAAAAGAATGAAAAACTTACTTGCAGTGAGACAACTGGTGAGTACCCAATATGGTTTTGAGCTGCAGTGCAGTCGAAAGTTCTAGTACATGAAGCTAACTGAATGTAATGAACTGACACAGAATGGTTGTATATTACCAATCCAAACTTTTCAGTCATCCATTGTTTGGTTGATTCAGTCATCCATTTGATGAACAAGAGAATATGCCAAACGATCTTAGCAGGAACTCTCACTAATGGTCTGCATGGTTAAAAAAAAAAAAAAAAANAAAAAAAAAAAAAAAAAAAAAACAAGAAATAAACCTGACTCCTGAGACACAACATCAAAAGATCCCAAACAAACATCATAAGAACAAGAGTGTCCAACAATTTGGTCCATGGGAGGTATGCGAGAAAACTCACAAAAATGTCAATTTAGAACACACTGGAAACAGAAAAATGGATAGTAGGGTTGTTTGGTTTAGAACACATCAATAAGCTGCGATAATTTTGTAATTCGGTGAAAAAATCAAAATTTCAATGACAAAAAACGAAAGATGCAAAGCTGTCAAAATATCATCACATGAAATAAACAAAATTTTCAATCATATTTTGGTGATAATATCAAATTTCAGTCCTTGGATAGAAACTCATCTGCTTAACTCTACTATGAAATTATATATTGCTTTCTCTCCCCTTCCCAGGGTGTGGTTGTATTCTTTTTTTCTTAGAACTTGCCTTACAGTTACTACTGAAATATTGGAAATTAGCAGATATTAATCCTAATATATCTTATAAATGGAGCATGTCAGTGAAGTAGTAGCACAATGCAATCAAATATATGTATATGCTGCTGCTAATGCTATATCATATCAACCAAAGAATATCAAGTCTCCCATGTAAGAATATCAGAATGATTGCTTTACCTTTGATATTCCAAGCCTTCCAAGATGAGTGTCACAAATACCCAAAAATTCACAGGCTCAAGATTTGTGATGAAAAAAGCCTACAGATTAATCACAAAGGGATACTTCCTTATCCATGGACCTGGTAGAAACAGAAATATAAAATGCTATAAACACCCAAGACAGTTTAAATTGTGTACGTACCTTTCCAGCCACAGAGCCTGTCCGAATATCTAGAGCTTCTTCTGCACAGACATGAGCATGAGTAACATTCTCAACATAAGTGAAATCTGACATGTTTTCACCACTCCCTATAATAAACTGAAATGAGAATCTCTGTTACTTTAGAAAAGACTCAGATTATTTTTCATGTGCTTAGAATCTCAAGACTGTGAAATAACATCTGAACATGGAAGCATAAAGTAATAAACCACATGATGAACATGCAATCATCAGCAGTATATCCAGAAATTGTCCCTATTTTGGGTTGTGGAAAGGATATGCAAGAGAGGGAAAACAAATGGCGGCCAAGAAAAATTTCAAATCTGGACTCCGAAATATAAAAAGGGAGGGAGGGAGAGAGAGAGAGAGAGAGAGAGAGGTATTTATTATAGATTTCAGATTATATTCATAATTCGTGGTATATAAACATCAATTATGTTTGATAATTAAATATAGTTACAAAGTTAACAAAGTGCACGTAAAACAATATATAGGATGAAATGACCAAATAGTTAGGAAACCTTTGTCCAGCCAGATTTTGCCAAATTCACTAAAAATGGCACAAGGTATGTGTCTCCAGGTCCAAATACATTGCTAGGACGAAGTGCACATGTTAAAAGGCCATCAATGTCATTAGAAAACAGGACAAGTGCTTCTGCTTGAGCCTTGAGGTCACTCAACATATCATCAAACTGTGTATCAAGCATCACAAAACCAAGAAAGAAAGTTGATCAGAATAGAGAAAACAGATAATGCTCTATTACACGTATGAAGACAGAGCCCCTTGGCAGTGACATACTTTCCAAGGGTATGGTAAGGATTCATCTCCATTATTAATATCATGTGATCCATCAAAAACTACATCTGCAGAACTGTTGTATATTAGCCGTCTAACTTTGCACTCTCGACAAGCACTGATGACATTTTTTGCACCTAAATGAGAATTTGAGATGCAAGTAATCATTACTTCCTCCAAAATGTGTATGACCAAATAATCTGGTTTGTTTCTTCACTATGAGGGATGTACCTTCAACAACAATCATGTAGCAGTGGTAAAAATCATATGTGCGTAAATCAGCCCCATCCAGATAGAACACTACAAACGAACCTTCAATAGCTGCAAAAGATGTATGCCATAATATGCACAGTCAATTTCTGAACTCGAGTTTTGATAATATCAGAATGAACTGAAAATTCCTAAAAGTGGCAACCAAAGCAACAATGCAACTAGTTAAAGACAGGCGCTATCAAGTAAAACTGCTCATATCACACTGCTCACACCCATAATCTAACCATACGCATTAAATTTCAATATTTTACCCTTATTTAATAGTTTTTTTATTCACTCTCCCTTCCCTTCCTCCCCTTATCCCCTATTCCATGACCAAGGTGGGCAATGCTCATGCCTCATTTGGTCACTAGCAGGTTTAGGGTTGATTTTTTTTTTTTATAAGTTTTTAAAGTACAACAAAATTTTTTTAAAAAAATTGAAAACGGGTAAGGGTAAGATGATAATGTTAAAGGAACTCTTTGTCATGAGCAAAGGTGCACATAGTACCCAAAATACCTTACCAATTTTCAATTCTCCCTACTTTATCCTCTAACTCTCTTCATGTTCCAAACTTATTTGAAATCGCTTCATTCCATTCTAATGTTCATTCTAACAACCAAACACTACCTAAGCTAAACTTAGTTGAGACTCCAATCAGAAGTTTTAATCAATAAAACATGTGTACATTCAGTTTAGGTTTCGTTTTCCTTTGCTTCAGTTTGGTTACCAGGCATTCTCGAGAGCGCTTTTTATCTCCTCCCTCATGGTTATAGTCTCTTAATCCAATTAGTACTTATTTTCCTTATCAAAAAATTCAACCAATAAAAAACTTTCAATCTTGAAAATTCCTAATACTCATAATTCTGTTTTTCTTCTTTTTTGCATTTCCTCGGCAAAACTTTAATGAATTACTAAAAGAGGATTGAAAACTCAAAACCCAATTAAAAATTCACGCAAATAGTTGCATCAATCTTTTCCACCAGATTTAAAGGAAAAAAGAATTCCCGGGTTTCAATAACCAACACACGAACCAAGAAAACACAACAATATTTTGAGGTGACTAAAAAAGAAAAAGAAAGAAAAAAATCAGTCAATCAATCACGCACTTGCAACATTTTCAGTCTTAAGCCTTCCTCTTGCCTCCAAAATTTTCTCGCATTTTCTCAGACAGCAACCAAACACAGATACAAAGGAAAATAAATGCATAAATTAAATTCTGAGAATATTTCACCAGTGATGATCTGAGACTTGTCGCGAACATCGACGCCGTGAAAGGAGGCACGGCCAGAGGAGAGAGCTTGTCCAAGGAGCGAGTCACGCTCGCAGGGATCGAGATGGAGGGACTGAGTCGTATCGGCGACTCGGACGATCCATTTCCCGAGTTTCAAGAGTCTGAGGACGAGCGATTTCCCCAGGAAGCCTCGGCCACCTAATACAACGCACGTTCTCGGCTTATGGTTCAGTTCCCCCAACCGATCGTCCAGCGCCATTTTTCTCGAGAAACAACCAGAAATTCAAGAGAGAAAAAGAGAGAGAGAGAGTTTGTGTTTGTTTGGCGCGGAAATTAGAGTGACGTGAAATGGTGGCGACTGGTGGTGGTGAGTGAGATTTTGGTTGTTTCTGTCTTAAGTTTCCATGGTGGGGCCCAGAAATCAGGTGCTGCTTTTGCCTTTCGGCTGATTTTCAGTCGATCAACTTCAATAGTGGTTGGCTCTCTCCACTTGTTTGCTTGTACTTCTGTGTTCGTATTTTGTTCGGTTGTCTTGTCATTTGTTCGTTTTTTCAAGAGGAATTTTTTTTAATTAACTCTAGTCGTTTGTCCTATTATTATTTAGAAACATGCTATCTATCTTCTCCACACTCATCTTCTACGCCCCCTTTTTTCTTTAGTATTTTAATTTCACATCTTAAATTAATGATTAGAACAGTTCATTTATTATCTAACAATAAAGATTATCTTTACAAAAAATCAATCAAATTGAAATTCATTTAATTATGTAACTATGAGAAAATAAATAAACGGTTTTGGTAACAATTTAATTTACCGTTAGTTTATTTATAATAATTACATGATCAAATGAACTCCAATTTGATTGATTTTTTGGAAAGATGATCTTTATTGTTAGATAACAAATGAACGATTCGAACGTGAAAATACATTTTGAAATGTGAATAATAAAGAAAAAAGTGGATAGCATTTCTCTATTATTTATTAGGTTTTCGCCGAGCACTCAATTTTTTGCCGTTGCATTGCAGCTGTAGTTACAAATTACAATAATTAAATTGATTAATTTATTTTAATATCCAAATAAGCTTTTTTTATTCTTTTTTTTTTTGGTTAGACAGCTTATTTTATCCTTTCTTCCAAAAGTTACTTTTTTGAATTTTTTCGTATAAAATATAAGATTGGGCATGGTTCAGTTCGACTCAATTCTCCCATAAAATTGTGCATCGCGCCAAGAGTGGCTCACTCATCCAGATTGATCCAGTGCTTAAAACTGAAAAAAATAAAAAGGAAAATCAAACCAAACCACACATTTCTAGTTTCAGTCTAATTTGGTTCTCCAATCCGATGTTAGACAAGTAAATTTAAAAAAAATAATAATAAATTTATTGCATAAAGCAATAGATAAAGTTTAAGGTATAGTGTATAGGGTATTTAATAAAGTTTAGGATGTAGGGTTATATACTTATATATATTATATAATTGATTTTTTTTTTGTTGGGTTGTGTAGACAATAAAATGCATAATCTAACTAACTAAGAGAAGTAAAAGTGCAATAAAGTAAAAATGCAATTAACTAAAATGCGAAAAAATAAAATGTGAGCAAATTAAGTACAAATTTAACTAAAACTATTGAAGCAAATTAAATATCACACTCATATTAAAACTAGTAAATCCAAAAGACAACTAATGCTTTGAACCCTAAGTACCCGTTTGATTCAAGTTTTGGAGGCTTGGGAATGAGAAATTAATTCTATTCCCACGTTTAGTAAGTGTAAGGAAGGAAAATGATTTCCTGACTCAAGGGAATCTGATGCCCCTATTGGGGGGGAAGTGATACCCTTGCTCAAGCTTGGGTTTTGTTTTCCCCTCTTGAAAAAACATTTATTGCATATTTTTTAGACAAATTTATCCTTATCAATTTTTTAAAATTTCAAATCTAGCCAACCATTTATTACATATTCTTTTTATACTCATAGGGTATAATTGGAAAATTGGGAAATTTTTATTTTTTATTTCTACACTTACCAAACATAGGAATGGAAATGAAAAGGTAATTCTTATTTACTTTTCTAACGTTACCAAATACAATAATGAGAATCTTACATTCTTTTTATCATGAAAAATGCATAGGAAATCAATTTCTGAGAAATTCATTCTGTGAACTAAGCAGGCCCAAGTTCTTAAGGGAACAATGAGGTTTCCTCAGTAACGATGTAAAAAGGACATATGCAACTAAAGTAAAGTATAATAACCTAAAAACTTAAAAACTCATGCCTTTAATGCTCTTTGACTTGTCTTTATGGTGTGCAAAAGTTGTCCCACTTGTGTATCAAAGCCTTTATTTATAATGGCAAAATCATAAGGGGTGCCTTGGAGTCCAAGAGTGACTTCTCAACCCAAGCGTCATAATTGAACAAGAATTCTTTTGCATTTATGGTTGTTGAATCAATAAGGATTCTTAATTTCCTTGGCTGAGTTGCAATGTTGAACAGAGAATCACAAGAAGTTAGATGGATGGTTTTGTGGTTTGCAAACCACAAAAAGATGGAGTTCTAATTCCAAAGCTAGTCCTTGATTACCCCCACTGCTACAGTAATTGAAGCAGAGGTTAAACCTTCAAAAAGATCAATTGTTATACAATCGAAAATGAAGAAAGTCGTCTTATCATTCATGTTACTAGTCTCTCTACATATCACTTTTCAAATTATGGAGTTATCAGATTCTCTCCCACTCCTAAATTAGTTACATTATGAAGCATCCATTTCTTCATTTCTTCGAACTACAAACCCAGCCATCTAACTTGGAGGTCGTGTGACTGGGTTTTGGCATTCAGATCCAGAGGTGGGGAAAGAGTATCTATATTGGGGGGGCATTATAGACTTTTCACATCCAGAAAAAGCCTAAAATTTAGATAGTTTTGGCGCTGGGATTAATTTAGTTTACAACCCCAACTGAGGTGTTATTTGAGGGTGATACCCTAAAAGTTAAATGTATACTCACAATTGTAACATAATTATTTGTATATGATTTGTCGTGTCTTAAACCAGAGTCTGGAAGATTTGGGTATATAATAGTCGCCACATTGACCATCTAGCCCTATAATGAATTACCAAGTCCTAACTCAACTTTAGAACCAAATAATTAATGTTAAGGTTGAGTTTGATAAATATGGGTTGGATCAGAGAAGAAAATATACAATAGAAAACGTATTTCAAAATATATTTAAAATAGGCCAACCTATGGGGTATGTAGTTTTACAAACATAACCTCACACAACATGAAGTCAGAAAAGGGGTCATGTATGAGAAACAAAACCCCAAAAGTGGATACTAACCGACTACTAGAAAGACGTTCCAAATATTTACAAATTGGAATATAAAAAGATAGATAGTTTAACAAGTCGAAAACCCAACAAAGCAACGAGCCAAACATAGTGAAGAAGACATGTGGATGCCCAAGAAGATGTACAAGTGTCTCGTCCAACATATTAGTCAGGATCGTCAACCAAAGGATAATCTGCAAAAACAGTGTTAGGGGTAAGCATCACATATGTTCACAGCTTTCCCTTAGGGGACCCTGGCTGGGTTTAAAAATGGTAAGTAAAATACTTAATAGATAAAGCTAGTGATAAAACAGGTCGAGTTCGAAAATATTCACCAGTAAACTAATATCACAATTAATTGTTGAAAACCACGAAATTTTTTATGATGAACATACAATTTCTCAAACATTTATGGGTACCCAAGGTATCATTTCATGATGTCGATCAAAAATGCCAACTACACTTACCCTAACAACACCTAGTATGTAGCAAGAGTATCTATTCCATAGTAGTACCTCTTAACCTAGCTTTCCCAGAAAGACAAATTGACTAGGTAGTTCGTACCTACCCCTCCCGAAAGTTGGATCGAAACCCAAGGTCATCATTTTTCGTGACCCTTTACTCTCAGATCAATTAGGAACAACAAAATCGCGTAATATAACATACAAAAACGATGCAAAGTTCACAAGAAACAATATTTATTGTCATATATACATGCACAAAATAGTCTTAACAACCAGGGTGTGAGAATCTGTTTACCTGGTGTACAAGTTTAACCTTTAAATACTTCTATTGCACCAATGCCCTTAGATCCTTCTCTGGAAAAATGGAAAATCCAAATCCGACAGAATACCAACTTTAGTAAAAAGTTAAGTTCAACAGAGTTTCGGCAGAGTTTTAGTATGACCTTACCATTTAGTCATGTCTTGTCTTCCTAGAAAATACAAGAAACCAATCTACTAAGACTGGAACTCTGTATTTTCGTAACTTAAGGTTTCTACTTATAGTCCAATTTTAATAATAGTCTACAAGTTAACTAGTTGAAGTCCAACAATCATGACCAAGTCAGTACGAGGGAGACTGGAGGATTAGTCCCAGTGTCCTTAAGCTGATAGAGTAACAGTAGCCGATACTGACCTCGACATCATGTCGATTAATTACTTTAACATGGTGGCCTCAATCCATTATTAGGTTGATTGATTAATAGTTAAGTAAGTCCAACTAGTCATGTAAGCAAAGTAAATAATTTCACTTAACTTTATTTGCATGTTTTCTAATAAGTCTACTTCCTTTTAGTTATAGCAAATATATATATTTATCCATCCGAGTCCGAAAAATTTCTTGAAAAACGGGTCTAAAAGAAACATTGGTAAATACTGATAAATTCGAATAAATTGGAAAATTCTAGGGCGCTACATGATCGATGTATACAAATGTGTGCATGCATATGTTTTAATGTCAATGAAGAAAGGGAGTAGAGCAAGATTGCTGGTACCTCCAAAATTTGCCATCATAGGTTTGGTATTTCCAAAAGTACACTAGGGTCTCATAAATCTGCTTTTCAAAAGACATTCAGCAGCATTCTGTAAAATACAAATGTTTCGATCTTCTATCGATTCGTAATGGCCACAGTCATCACCAACCTCACTTATACATTTTTTTAGTGCACGAAAAAACCTAATATTAGCCTTCATACTGGAAATGTAATTATCTTCATCAACTGAAAAGGGTGGAAGAGAAGGAGATGGAGCATCTTCTGCTTGCACTACAACTTGGATAAGAACCATCAATCCAAATATTAACACCATAACCACTCTAAAATTATTTTTCTCCATTGATTTACACTTTTTTTTTTCCTTTGTCTAATTTCATTTTAGAGGTTTATATATACCAGGTTTTTTAGGGTACCTACCCTTTGACATACTTTAATCGTCAAAGAATTTTAAATTCATGTATTTTCTTTGTCTTTATAATATATATTATTAAATTTCGTTTAAAAAAGAATATGTGTTGGTTGAAACAAAAAAAGTGGTAAATATATCTTTATATGTTTAATTATTTTTCTAGAAATTACATTCATTCATTTATTTCATAAATATTTCACTTGAATCCATATTTTTAGTTTCCCTTTTTGCTTAGTTTGGTTTTGTATTAATCGAACATGAACAAATGAATAGCAGTTGTTACCTCTAGTTTTTTGTATGAGAGAGGGTGAATTAAATTTTGGTTCTATAAACTATTATAAATATAATGTATCAGTTGGCTAGGCATAACGATTTATTGAGGTTAGTTCAGGTCTCTTTTGAAATGAAAATAAATGAAAAAAGACATGTAAATGAATTTGTACTATTCTAACTTGAAAAGTAAGTTTTGGTCAACTAGAAACTATTATAAATATAGTTTGTTCTTTGGATAAGCATAATGATATATTTTCCATAAGTATTAAGGAGGATGAACGAGCCATTCAACATAAAAGTTTTAATTTATTAGAATTAAAAAATTTATATTATTATAATATTCAAAGTTTGGTGTATAGCCAAATCATTACATTGGACATAAAAGTGACTTTTGATCAAACTTAGCATGCAACTTTTCTCTTTTTTCTTCTTTTGGTAAAGATGCTAAGGGTGTTTAGAAGAAAGGTTACTTTATAAGTTTAAAAACTAAGATTAATTAACAAAACTTCACTTTCAAGTTTCAACCCACCCTGTCTCTCTCCCACAGTGTACATTTTGTCTTCACATTATAAGTTTGTAACTTGATCATTATGCACATTATATATACTAGTCTCTTGATACGCGCGAACTAATTAATTTTTCTTAAAAACATAGTTTTTTTTTTTGTTGTAAAAAAAAGTACTGAAGTAACTACATTGTTACAAATAAAGAAATGTGTGATTTTCTTTTTCATTTTATTATTTTATTTTACTTATTTTATTTTTACCCTCAAAATATTAAATTATTTAATTTTAATCTTTTAATTAACAAAGGAAAAAATTGAATTTTTTAATATTATGTGATTTTCTTTTTCATTTTATTATTTTATTTTATTTATTTTATTTTTACCCTCGAAATATTAAATTATTTAATTTTAATCTTTTAATTAACAATGGAAAAAATTGAATTTTTTAATATTTAACCAGGCTTCTCCTTCTCTCTCTCTATATATATATGATGCTTCTAAAGGAATGATTGTTTAATTTGTTTTGGTTAAAGGAAATTAATATTAATAGATGCAAGGGATTAATATCTACCACTGAATTTCAATCCAATATGGATGACATAAAAAATCCAACATAAATCCAATCAATATTTGAAAAATGCATTTGAATTCCCCAAATTGTAAAGTATCATACTAGGCTTTCATATGAATAAGTTTCTTTTCAGAAACAGATGCATCAGTACAGCTTAAGAACTACTCAAAAGAACTGAGAACTCTTAGAAAAAAATATTGAATAGTGTAGATTTTGGTCGTACTTATTTCACAAATGTATGGGGGCTATCTCTATCCACTATACACAGAAAACACAAAAAAGAGACGAAGGCCTGAATATAAATATCAAAAATCATCCTTTGCTTGGCGTATGACACCCAAGGCTTCTGCATCATTTGCTGAGGCTGGAATGTTCAACGACTGCCGAATCTTTGTACTTGAAGTGCGAAGAAAAGGGTTGCACGCCTTTTCCAGTTTTAATGTGGTTGGAACCTGATACGGCACAAAAAAGTGTTGACCTCACTTAGGCAATAATATAAGGACAAGAGAATTGTTATGTATGCATGAACATACATATAAAACACATCAATTTTCATGTTCACTATGAATTGTAGACATGTTCACTGATTAAAATACACTAGGAAATCCAACCACCGGAAAATTTGAGATGAAAGACCATCATAGTTACAGAAAGAAAAATTTTGAGTTTACCGTAGGCAAGCCCTTGCTGCGAAGATGGGTGACATGGGCAGCATAGGACTGAAGTGCCTCATTGTCAGGTTCTATGGACAAGGCAAACTTTGAGTTACTCTGTCAAAAATGGCTGTCTCATAGTCAGTGTCTTGCTTTGACATATAAAGATTCTCTAGGATAGAGAAAAGCAAAACTGAAAAGGTAACATGACTAACCAATGTATATTCATGACCACAGTATATATCTGTATCATCTGGCAAAGACATGATCTTTGTAAGGGAAGATTGCATCTGTAACATAGATGATCAACTGTTTCAATGTATATATAAAGAATACCAAAAATGAAAGAATGAAAAATTATCAATTATTTCACCTAAAAACAAGAGAGAGAAGTTATTTCATAATTACAGATTCTTACAATCTATAAAACTGAGCAAGTCTAGCAAGATAACCATTCATGGCATCAGTGCTTTAAAATATTACAACAACTACTAACTTCAGTAAAAGCCATTGCTTTGAGTTTGTGACCTTTGCCAGGCATCACTTTTATCTCAAGGGGGAGAATTAATCCAAGATAACTGATGCAACATATGCAGATATTTATCCACAATATAAGCACTTTGCTTTAATGATTGGAGAAATCTACAATAGCTTTTCAGCTTAAAATATTCGCTGATAATTTATAAGCCAATATATTATACAATCTAAATGTAATCAATTCCCTGGTTAGCAAAGAGAATATTTGATCAAACTAATCAACTATAATGTACATCATTCATTTAGCTGGGTGTTCCCTCCTCTTCAGACTCAAACAAGTACATAGAACCAGTTTGTCAGATCAAAGATCCTCATGTATATTTCAAGTGAAAATGAAATCCATGATCAGAGCAGCCTACAAGACTCAAATCACTGAACAAGGACATAACAAAGAATGTAGGCCAAGAATTACCTGTTCAGGTGTCCCTTCAAACAATTTTCCACATGATAAGCTGAACAAAGTGTCTCCCGTAAAAATTGCCCCTGACCCAGGAAAGTAGAAGCTAATGTGACCTGCTTGCAACAAATGTCAATGTAAATTAAAAAATTAATAAACAAGGAATGGTAGTTCATCTGTAAATGTATTTGACATTTGGTAAGAAAAAACAACTGAAGAAACTACAAGCAAAATGGATGAACAGTCCATCAAACCTAAACCTGTAAGCATTCCGGTAACAGGTCCTTCCCTGAAGAGTCAGTCATTCATTCTAAGCATTAATTAACCACCAACAGTAAACATTAATTGATTCAGTGATGAGACCAAATGCAGCAAAAAATAATTATACTTGGCAAAATGCTTTGGGGAAAAAGGGGTGATTATCAGGAATATTCAAGAGATTTTTAGAATGTAGTCAAGTAATGAGATATGACCTCTGGTATGACCAGGAGTCTCCATAACTTGCACCTCATGGCCTGCAAACATCCACTTGTCTCCATCATTCAAAACAATATCAATGCCAGGAATTCTATCCCTGTCTATTCCTGAACCAATCACCTACAAGCAACAACGGGATGAATAAATATGCAGAAAACCTTGTAATCCTAAACCACTTCATAGAAGAAAAACTATTCCTAAAACTTTGTAACTACAGACCCGAAAAGAAAAGGGAAAAAAAAAAGTCAAAACAACAGTTCTCAGCCATTCTTGCAAAATCTACAACATTTACCACTATTCTATGTTGTGCAACTATATTATACCACTCTAATGTTTGCAAATTGCTATCACCCAAAAGAGGAACATTGATTATGGCAATATTTATATTAATTATAATTGTTTATTTAATCTAACATGCAAACAGTTAATAAACTGGGTCATTATTCTCCCACCGATATCACTACCCAGTGTTATGACCTGTAGCTTTTTGGCGTAATGACTTCAATCTAATGCTTTATTCCCAATGTTATGTTATTTTGTCGATTTTTTATTCCCAAGAACATCTACCGACCAATAGTGGTACCAAAGTCAAGAACATGGTACTAAAAATAAAAATGGTACCGATAGTGGTGGACCAAAGTCAAGAACATGGTTCCATGTTATATATATATCAAGCCAGCACATATTTTCAGATTGCAACTCTGAAAAAAGAATGTCTACTAAAAATAAAATATTTGTTACCATCGAGAGATCCTTAAGACAGTCTACTGACCACTAAGACTACATTTAAGAATAAAAACGATACCAGACCCAAAAAGTAGACGTTATGTTACCATACCTTTGCACCGTACCTTGCTTTTAACTCGGCATTACCACCAGTGTGATCATGATGATGATGAGTGTTCAGAATGTATGTCAGATTTCGGTTTTTCTTACTCAAAGCATCTATAACAGGTACAGCTTCAGAAGGATCAACAACACCAACTGTGCCAGTATCCTCATCATGTAAAAGATACGCATAGTTATCTCTAAGACATGGTACCTGAAATTGAAAAGATATATAAAATTAAAGTTTTAAACAGTGCACATGAATAAAAACTATGAGTTGAGTTAAATGATTAGGTTGGCTGTTAAAAGAATGAATGCATATAAATTATGTGTGTGCTTGTGTATACCCATTAGAATGCTTATTGTTAATGAAATTAAAAAGATTTTACAAATTAGAATTCAAGTTTCAAGAAGGCATCAGTGTGCAACGTTTCCATCCTGACTCATATATTTATTATGGTATATATTATACTTAAGGATATATACATGTTGAATTGATGCATACATAAAGTTTCATCCTCATGTTAAGCATATTTCTATCTTTTTTGTAAATTTTACCGATGTTCCCATCGCAAAATCCTGACCACCATTATTTCAACCGGTATATATTTATTATGGTATATATTATACTTAAGGATATACACATGTTGAATTGATGCATACATAAAGTTTCATACTCATGTTAAGCATATTTCTATCTTTTTTGTAAATTTTACCGATGTTCCCATCAATACTAATATTCTTACCCACATTTCCGCAAAATCCTGACCACCATTATTTCAACCGGTATCAGCATTTTTATCCTTAAACTGGTTGTCACCAGAAAGACAGATATGAAGATATAAATCTAGAGAATCACCCAAGTGACAGATAATTTAAATGCCAAAGAATAGAGAGATCCACTCACCAATTCAATGTGCAATGAGGGTGACATATTAACAACACTGCAAAATTGAGCGACTCTAAGTGACCGACTAGCTCCACGCAAGGTTTTCAATGGTGTAGACAATAATTGCATGAATCCATACAAAAGGCCTTTCTTAAGGCAAACCTGTCTCATTCCCGGCCATACGCAGAGCCCACTCCTCACCTAACATATGAGAGAAAGGTTTTCAAACTCAAATAAATAACACAAAGATGATCTCTTTAGAAATATCAAGAGCAACCCACTGTCTGCCCATTTATAAAAAATACATATATAGAAAATAGAAAAAACAAAACAACAACAGAAAATAGAAAATCTGAACTTTTGTTT
The DNA here is from genome assembly GCA_003254885.1 of Purshia tridentata. Taxonomy (NCBI): domain Eukaryota; kingdom Viridiplantae; phylum Streptophyta; class Magnoliopsida; order Rosales; family Rosaceae; genus Purshia; species Purshia tridentata. The sequence goes on from QANT01002713.1 coordinate 18,500, forward strand.
CCATATTTAGCGATCTTGAAACCAAAACTACAATAACAATTTAGGAAATAAATGCAAAACCCATTTACCAAGATGATGATGTACGAGTCCCAAATTTGGCATTCACATCCAAAGTCCCTAACTTTTTCTTCATTAATCTAAAACGAAACATTCTTGGGAAATCTTATGCAATGTTTTTTATACTAATGCGAATTTTTTTGAGAAATTAAAATGGAATCAGTTTCTTGTGCGTTTATATCTAGAATCAAAAAATTTACACAAGATTTGTGACGAAGAGAGACCTCAATTTTCCAGAAAAATGAAAAGGAGAAACATTAAGAGTACAGAAAAAGACAGAAAGAGAAATGTAAGTACTACAATAAAAGAAAATGCGAGAGAGATAAAGAGGGACAAACCCTAGAGCAAGGAATGGAGGCCATGGCACAAGACGCCTTGGAGATCATCTGCATCTCTCAGACTTAACCCTCCACACTCACTCACTCTCTCCCTCTCTCTTTTCCAAGAAATAGAGTGAGATGTGTGTGTGCTTTGTGGGTTTGGGCTGGCACTTTTAGCAGTTGAGCACTCAATTTTCATTAATATTTTTATTTAATTTCGAATTATTCCAATCACCTTTATTTATTTACTAAACTTTTAGCATGTATTTATTTTTTTTATTTTAATTTTTATATTTTATAATTATATTTTTAATTATTAAGTTAAATAAAAAATATTTATGACAATTCAAAATTTAATAAAATATATAACACCAAATTATTTTCTAACATTATAATATCAAAGATATACAAAAAATTTAATAATTAATGACTGAAAATATCGAATCACATAATAATAATCAACTTAATAATAAAAATTGTTAATTACAAATAAATTAGTAAAACATTTCACAATTACATTTTAATTAATACACTTTTTTATAATTTTATTTTAATAATTATTGTCCAAAAATATATCGGGTGTAATAATCAAAGTGAAATATAATTTCAAAATTTATCACAAAAAAATTTATATTAACCATTATATAATATTAAAATATTTTATTAATTTAAATATAATTTTCTAAAATAAAAAAATAGTGCAAATAATATGTGCCTCTTAATTATTTGTTTGGTTTTAAACCTTTTGGATGAGAAGGAAGCTTTGTTTTATTTTGTTTTTTCTTTGCCCCCACCACTACTCCAAGGTAGTACTACAACCACATACGCGGCCAGGACGCGTTTGGATTAATTAATTTCCAATTCAATTTTTGTAGAGTGATACTGTGAATCCGTGATAGACTAAAAGTCTTCTTTTTCATACTAAACACGGCAAAATGCCTTTTAAGTTCGCAAAGGTTGATTTTGTGCCATTATTTTAAGTATTTCATGATCTAATATGTAATTAATTGTTTGTCCAAATGTATGTTCTTTCATTGTGATTTTGTGATTGTGTATCTAATATATGAATGTTCATTTATATTATACCATTTATATAGCACCTCAAATTTCGAGCATGAAGCATAGACACCTACTTCGAATGTTTCAAGAGATTAAGACCACAAATTTTGTGATTATTGTTTTTCCTGTTGTAGAGCAGGATCTTTAAGAAATAATTCAATAAAAATAGGTATATAAATTCAACCAACCCGCTATGGTAAAATAATTTTGTCCAAACATTCTAGAGAATATTACTAATGTTTAAGCAATATTCAAAATAAATTTACAAAATGATTTAATTCAAAATAATAAAAATATAATTGTCTAAATAAGTTCCCAAAAGAAACAACAAAATAACCATCATGATAAAGGAACAGCTGTAAAACAAGAGACATGAGAACTGAGACTTTGGGATGCCTGACACGAGATTTTGAAATTGCACACGCCTCAATCGAGGTCCTCAAAAGGAGGCAAATTTGCATATGCAAAGGAAAAGGAAAACAAGACAAATTAAGAAAGTATGGTTTAAGCATCTCGTACGATCATAACTTTACTTTAAGAAATTCTACTAGGTTTGAAAACCTTTAAAACATGGGTAACTTTTTCTAAATCTCATAACTACCAACAAATTTTTCTTAAGTCTACACCTACTTAGGAACTCTCTCAAAACCTCCTAAAACTTATAATACCTTTTTTGCCCTTTTGACGCACTCTAATGCGCTCTGATGCAAACTGACACGTGGGCTGACACGGACTAATGCGCGCCCAGTGTAACTGTATTTCAAAAATACAGTTACATTGAAATTAAAACTGAATTTTAGAAATACAATTACATTAAAAAATAACTACAAATAATTATATTATTGATTTTTTAAAAAGAAAAAAAACTTGTAGACCCATAAAAAAATAAAAAACTAGTTATATATGCATTGACTAAAAAAACAGTTACACATTCACTAAAAAATAGCTACACCTTCATTTAACAAACAGTTACACTTTTACTAAATGAACAGTTACACCTTTACTGAAATACAGTTACACTGAGCGCGTGTTAGAGCACGCATCAGAATACGTCAGAGAGTGAGTCAGAGCGCGTCAGAATGCATCAGAATGTGTCAGAAGGATAAAAAATATATTATAATTTTTAGGAGGTTTTGAGAATTTCTAGAAGATTTAGACAAAATTTGTAGGTAATTAGGGAGTTTAAAGTTACGGCCTAAAATAAAAAATATGAATAAAAAATGGTATTTCTAAAATTAAAATATATAAATAAAATTTTATTAAAATTAAAAATAATTAAAAAGGGTATAATTGGAATTCTAAAAAACAAAAGTCAACTTTAAATGATTATAAATTGACTAAAGGGTTTTGAAAAATGTTAAAGTGTATAATTGGGGGTTTTGGGAGAGTTTAATTTTGGATAGAGGTTATGAAAGAATCAATCTCTAATTAGAGGATTTATAAATATTTACATTTAAAACATATTCCAGTGAAAATTTATTTTTAAATAACCAAAAATTTTTTATGAAATCATTTGAACACCTTAACTGCAACAATATATAGAAAACATGCCAAAATAAATAAACCTTTTACTAAAACGGTCGATTCACATTCGGTACTTGATTGAAGTGGCAGCCCAATAATTTTTCTTTAGCATATTGATTAATCAAAGCAAAAAGCCAATTAGACAGTACCTCTCTACCTTAGAGAAATTCAACTGATGAAATTATATTATTTG